>CM038681.1:317816295-317952986 GCA_021605205.1 Aegilops longissima | reverse complement strand
AAAGTTCATCGGATCCCAACAAACACACAAAAAGACTTACATCAAATAGATCTCCAAGAGACCATTGTATTGAGAATCAAAAGAGAGAGAGGAAGCCATCTAGCTACTAACTACGGACCCGTAGGTATACAATGAACTACTCACGCATCATTGGAGAGGCACCAATGAGGATGATGAACCCCTCCGTGATGGTGTCTAGATTGGATCTGGTGGTTCAGGAACTTGCCGAGGCTGGAATTGATTTTCGCCAACTCCCGTAGGGTTTCTGGAATATTGGGGTATTTATAGAGCAAAGAGGCGGTGCGGGAGGCTACGAGGTGGGCACAATCCACCTGGGCGCGCCTGGGCCCCCATGTGCACCCTGGTGGGTTGTGCTCCCCTCGGAGCTCCCCTCAGGTACTTTCTTGGCCCAACAGGTGTCTTCTGGTCCAGAAAAAATCACCAAATGTTTTTGCAGCGTTTGGATTCTGTTTGGTATTGATTTCCTACGAAGTAAAAAACAAGCAAAAAACAGCAACTGGCACTAGGCACTATGTCAATAGGTTAGTCCCAAAAGATGATATAAAGTTGCTACAAAATGATTGTAAAACATCCAAGATCGATAATATAACAACATAGAACAATAAAAAATTATAGATACGTTGGAGACGTATCAGCATCCCCAAGCTTAATTCCTGCTTGTCCTCGAGTAGGTTAATTACAAAAACAGAATTTTTGATGTGGAATGCTGCCTAGCATGTTCATCACATATTCTTTTCATTGTAGCATGGACATTTGGACTTTTATATGATTCAAAGCAATATTCTAGTTTTGACATGAAGATTTCAATACTCAAGCATATCATCAAGCAACCATGTCTTTCAAAATATCAATACTAAAGCAAGTTATCCCTAGCCCATTATGCTCAATCATTAATCCATTCATGAAACACACTCGCATATTAGCTACAACCAATGCTCAAGTACGATCATAGTGCCCCTTAGTTGGTGCTTTATAAGAGAAGATGGAGACTTGAGTAAAAATAAAAATTGCATAAAGTAAAGGAAAGGCCCTTCGTGGAGGGAAGTAGGGATTTGTAGAGGTGCCAGAGCTCAAAGCGAAAAAGATAGAGATAAAAACATTTTGAGTGGCATGCTTTTCCTGTCAACAAAAATGATCGAGCAGTGCCCAATACTTTCCATGCTGCATATATCATAGGTAGTTCCCAAACAGAAAATAAAGTTTATTCCTTTTTCAACCATACTTTCACTTTCCGTGGCTAGCCATATTCACGGGTGCCTTACATACCAACACTTCCCAAGGAATTTATTATTTGACAACATAAAGTAAATTCATTTTTCATTTCGGGACTGGGCATCCCTAATACCTTTGCCATACTCACGTGCAATGACAAGTAAATAAACACTCATCTTGAGAATAACACATCTAGAATGGAAATATATCAGCCACCCCCTACCGTTTCATGAGCGGTACGAGTAAGCAAAAGAGAAATTTATTTTGAAAATTAGAGATGGCACATACAAATTTGCTTAGAATGGCAAAAGTATACCGCATATAGGTAGGTATATTGGACTCATGTGGCAAAACTCATTTAAGGATTTTGGATGCACCAGTAGTGATCATACTTAGTGCAAATGAAGGCTAGCAAAATAGTGAGAAGCATCCAACCAAGAAATGAAAAATCTCCTAAGCGAGCATTAAGCATAACTAACACCGAATAATGCACCATAAGTAGGATGTAACTTCATAGCATAACTATGGACTTTCGTGCTTGCATAGGGAATCACAAACGTTAACACCAATATTCTTACTAAAGCACAATTACTCACCAACATGACTCACATATTATATCCACATATCGCAAAACTACTACAAGGAATCAAGTTTATTTTGTCCAATGATCTTCATGAAAGTTTTTATTATATCCTTCTTGAATATCTATCACTTTGGGACTAATTTCATATGTTGCTTTTGATAGCTCAAACAAATCTAAGTGAAGAACATCAGCATAAAAATTTTCTTCTCTTAAAATAATTTAAGTGAAGCAAGCGAGAATTTCTTAATTTTTTTACTAACTCTCAAATAAATCTAAGTGAAGCATGAGAGCATTTCTTCAAAAATACTAAAGCACACCATGCTCAAAAAGATATAAGTGAAGCACTAGAGCAATTCCATAGCTCATAAAGATTTAAGTGAAGCATAGAGAGCAATTTTAACAAGTCATAGCATAATTTTGTCTCTCTCAAATAGGTGTGTCCAACAAGGATTCATAACTAAAAATAAAAAGCAAAACACGCAAAGACTCATATCATACAAGACGCTCCAAGCAAAACTCATGATTTGTGACGAATAAAAATATAGCTCCAAGTAAAATACTTATGGTCACTAGAAGAAAGAGGGGATGCCACTCGGGCATCCCCAAGCTTAATTGCTTGCTTCTCTTTAGATAATAGCTCGGGATGCCCTGGGCATCCGCAAGCTTAGGCTCTTCTTACTCCTTATTCCTTCATCCATCGTAATATCACCCAGAACTTGAAAACTTCAATCACACAAAACTCAACAAAACCTTCGTGAGATCCGTTAGTATAAGAAAGCAAATCACTACTATAAGTACTATTGCAAACCCGTTCATATTTTATTTTTGCATTATATCTACTGTATTCCAACTTTGCTATGGCTCAAACCCCTAGTAAGAGTCCATAGATTAATCAAAATAAGCACACAACGCAAAAAAAATAGAATGTGTAAAAAACAGAACAGTCTGTAGCAATCTGAATATTTTGAATACTTATGTAACTCCAAAAATTCTGAAAAATTAGGACAACATGAGAAATTTGTACATTAATCTTCTGCAAAAATAATCAGTATTTTATCATGCTTCTGTTAAAAATGAGAATTATTTTCGTGAGTGCAAAAGTTTCTGTTTTTCAGCAAGATCAAATCAACTATCACCCAACATGATCCCAAAGGCTTTGCTTGGCACAAACACTAATTAAAACACAAAAAACACAATCATAACAGTAGCACAATTGTGCAAACACTCAATAATAGAAAGAAATAGACAAAAATAAATTTTATTCATTGGGTTGCCTCACAACAAGCGCTATCGTTTTACGCCCCTAGCTAGGCATAACGCAAGGATCTAAGTATTGTCATCTTTATTTCTAGATAAATAAGATGCCCTCATGATTGATTCATATGGTGGTCTGATTCTTGTTCTAGGGAAGCGTTCCATACCCTTCCTTAGTGGAAATTGAAATTTAATATTGCCTTCTTTCATATCAATCACGGCACCAATAGTACGTAAAAACAGTCTACCAAGTATAATTGGACAAGACGGATTGCAATCAATATCAAGAACAATAAAATCTATGAGGACATAATTCCTATTTTCAAGAATAAGAACATCATTAATTCTTCCCATAGGCATTTTAATAGTAGAATCCGCCAAGTGCAAATTTAAGGAACATTCTTCAATATCGGTAAGACCAATCACATCACATAAAGATTTCGGAATTGTAGAAACACTGGCACCCAATTCACATAAAGCAAACCACTCATAATTTTTAATCTCGACTTTGATAGTAGGTTCCCATTCATCATGTATAATTTTCTAGGAATTGAAATATCTAATTCCAACTCTTTTTCCAAAGCTTTCATCATAGCATCAACAATATGTTTAGTAAAAGCATTATTTTGTTCATAAGCATGGGGTGAATTTATCATGGACTGCAACAAAGAAATACAATCAATCAAAGAGCAATTATCATAATTAAATTGTTTGTAATCCAAAAGAGTGGGCACATCGCTAGTTAAAGTTTTGACCTCTTTAAACCCACTTTTATCATTTTTCTCAAGAAGATTTTCACCTCCGAATTATCGGGACGCCTTCTAACTAAAGTTGACTCTTCTTCAATCCCTTTTTCATCAATCTTAATTTTACTAAACAAAGAATCAATAGAAGAAACACCAATCATTTTAAGATCTTCATCATTTTTATCTTCTAACAAGATTGGTTTAGCAGTCATTTGATTTACTAGGGTAGCTTGTGCATCGTATATTTTGCCTAGCAAACTTTCAGCAAAATCATAGTTAGATTGGAGATTGCAAACTTCTTTACTAATATCATCAAGTTGTTTTGTTATAGCAACTAGCACAACAGGGTGCTCCTTAACTTCTTCGGTAAAATATTATTGTGCTCAAATTGTGTAGTCATATATTCCTTAGTGTTTTTCTCAATTTCAAGCAAAATCTTGGGGGTAAGGAACATCATAATATGTTCTTTGAGGCATCATGACTATGCAAACAAGAACAAACAAAAACAGACCTGAGAGAAAATGGTGAACGAAAAAGAGGGCGAATAAAACAACAAATGTTAGTGAAGTGGGGGAGAGGAAAACAAGAGGCAAATGACAAATAATGTAAATTGTAAGGAGATGAGATTTGTGATTAGGAACCTGGTAGATGTTGATTATGTCTCCCTGGCAATGGTGCCAGATATTCCTTTTGATGCGGCTTGAACTACGTCGGTATTTCCCCAAAGAGGAAGGGATGGTGCAACACAGCTATGGTAGGTATTTCTCTTAGTGATGAGACCAAGGTTATCGAACTAGTAGGAGAACCACGCAACACCACGTAAACAGCTCCTGCACACAAAGAACAAATACTTGCAACCCGACGTAAGAGAGGGGTTGTCAATCCCTCACGGGTAAATAGATAGGTAAAATTGTATTAGATTGGATAAATAGATCCCGCGGGAACACGAGATAAAATAAATAATAATAAATTGCAGCAAGGTATTTTTGTATTTTTGGATCAATAAAATAAAAGCATATAAAAATAGATCGTGAAGGCAAATATAATAAAGAAGAGACCCTGGGGTCGTAGATTTCACTAGTGGCTTCTCTCGAGAAAAATAGCATACGGTGGGTAAACAAATTACTGTTGGGCAATTGATAGAACTTCAAATAATCATGACGTTCTCTAGGCAATGATCATTATATAAGCATCACGTCCAAGATTAGTAGACCGACTCATGCCTGCATCTACTACTATTACTCCACACATCGACCTCTATCCAGCATGCATCTAGTGTATTAAGTTCATGGAGAAACAGAGTAATGCAATAAGAACGATGAAATGATGTAGACAAGATCTGTTTATGTAGAAATAGACCCCATCTTGTTATCCTTAATACCAACGATACATACGTGTCGACACCCCTTCTGTCACTGGGATCAAGCACCGTAAGATCGAACCCATCACAAAGCATCTCTTCACATGGCAAGAAAAACCGATCTAGTTGGCCTAACTAAACCAAAGATTTGAAGAAGAAATATGATGTTTGCTAGACTACGTCGGTATTCCCCAAAGAGGAAGGGATGATGCAGCACAACGACGGTAGCTATTTCCCTCAGTGACGAGACCAAGGTTATCGAACCAGTAGGAGAACCAAGCAACACTACCTAAACAACAGCTGCACACAAATAACAAATACTCGCTCACGCGCGGGTGGTGGCTCGTAGGACGAGGAGAAGCTTTTGCTTACGATAGTGCGCTTAGTACATGCGGTGGACGTGCAGCAGTTCATTCAGTTTCAGATTGCCAGAAGTATCTATACAGTACTACCATCATCATTGTTCGACTTTCGGAAGAGGTGAAGAGCCAAGCGCATGGTCACCTACTCACAGTATAACCGGCCGTGTTTGCATGAATTTTTTAACGTAGTACAATCTGAGTGGATTGCTCCAGTGGTCATCACACGTGAGCCAATCGGTTCACACCCTTCCGCGCTCCATTTTGTCTTGCCTTCCTTCCTCCATCCAGCACTCTGACAAGTGGGCCCCATGCTCATGTATGCCAATGTGGTAGTATTCAATTATTTAGCCAGTGTCAGCTATCACACCCTTTCGGTGCCATGTCAATGTACCCACTAGAAACAAGTTAGACTTGTTCGGTGCATCCGCCTTCCTAGGTGTTTGGAGAGGAATTGGCCAGCGCGAGGCGGTTCTATAGGTGGGCAGGCGGCTAAAAACAAGGCAAAACGCGCGAACCAGCTAGGCGAGGGAGGGAAGCTTCTACATTCGCAGGGGACGTGACATTGGCTATTGGGCGGCAACATGCGGTCATTCGGGTACGCCATAAAGGATACGAAGAGGCACCCTATATCAGCAAGGACCAACTTCCCTACCGATAGCTCATCTAACAAAACTCCCAAGTTAATTGTGCTGAGGCTAGTGTAGTTAGGAGATGGGTGACCGGATGGGAAGTGGACTCAATGTTAACTAGAGGGATGGGTTACTGCAAAGGTTTATTATAAACCTTTGCAGTGACCCATCCGTCTAGTTGACATCGAGTTCTTTGTTTTGTAATTTTTGACATTTTTTGTTTTTTGAACACATGGTAATCCAAGGTTTTTTGAATAGAACGCATCCCAAGACATATATGGTTATGTGGCATGGAGTTAATGAGGAGAGAGGTGTTTGTAGTAACATAATATGTTACCGTAACATAACACACACCAATGCAAAATGAGTCTACAACATAATAAATGAAGGCTTGCATGACACTACATTTATGTTACTACCCACTATGATGGTAGTAACATAAACTAGTAACATGCATATATTACTAGTGTAAATTACTGCCCACTATGACTAGCTTTAGCATGGTTAATAATATAGCCAACTGATGGCTACAAGGAACCGCCATGTCATCTACAGCCATCATCTATATGCACTCATACAATAGTATGGGCTATAAGGTTGGCTATTACATTAGTACTTTTTTCCATCTTCTCTCTATCTCTTTCTTCACATTTATTGCATTTACCTAGGAATGAGTATATAGCTAGGCTCTTGCATGAGAGCCCACTCCCCTTACTTTTTCACATCTCTCTCCTCCACATAGGAAAAAAAATGCCATGTAAGCGAGCTATAAGCCCACTATTGTACTTGCTCTTAGTAGGTGACCTTGCACTCGGCTCTTCGCCTCTTCTGGAAGTCGGACAACAATGATGGTACTATAGTAGTACTTCTGGCAATCTGACAACAAATGAACTGCTGCACGTCCACCGCTTGTAAGCAAAAGTTTCTCCACGTGCCGCGAGCCACACCCAGATCAGAGCCAAATTCACGGAAGACCGAAGCCTCCGGACGATCGGACGACCCTTTTGAGCCAATTTACGGACGTCAAGCAGCCCCGGACGACCGGACCTTCAAGCCCGGACGTCCGACACCTGTGTGACTGCGCCCGCGGGCTGGAGCCCTTGTACCCCTTCACTTCGCCCCCATTTGCAGACCTCCTCCTCCTCCTAGTTAGGGTTAGCAAAGGATTAGCTCATGTTTGTGTGAGAGCTTTGCTCATCCACTTGGTTACCTTCTCCTCGGAGCTCAGGACCTCTTCGGAGAAGATCCCCCAAGCGGATTCAAGACCCCCTCTAGGGTGGCCCCCATCAAGACCTCCTCATGGAGAAGAACGGCTACTCGTGTATCTTTCCTTTGTTGATTTTGAATCTTGTGCTACCTTATGTGTTCGGTGATCTAGCCCTTGTGTGATCGATACTTGTCGGTTTAGTGTTTCTCTTGTGTGTTTTTCCTCGTGTTCTTCCGCTCGTTCATCGTGTTCCCCCCCGTAGGATCCCCTCCAAACGTGAAAGATCTCCGACTAGGGTTTCGCCCTACATCATCTTGGTATTAAAGCCACGTTGATCACGTTTTGGAGCCCCTACCCCGTGTTTTCTAGCTTGATTTTGTTGTTTTCGTCCTCAATCCGAAAATCCCCACCAAAAATAGCCCCAATTTTTTTTTGTGATTTGTTGGTGAGTTGAGATTTTGTTGGATTTGGTCCATGGATTTGAGTTGCTACATGTGGATCTAGCCTTCCCCACCCTCCCCACCCTTTTCCATCCACCAATCCGCTCGATTTCGACCTCACCATCTTCATCCACCCCGAAATCGCCCCTGTTCATCACGCGTTGACCCTGACCACCGGACGTCCGGCCTTTCCTGGATGACCGGAACACCAGACCCGATTCGAAATTACGGACGACCGGACCCTGTCGGACGTCCGACGGCCGGACGACCGTGACCTCCTGGACGTCCGTAAAACTCTGACGAAACTGAATTTTTCAGTTCAGCCACCACCACAACCCCACCTTCCACCACATCTTCCAAACCCACACACACCACCATCCTCCCCAATACCTCCTATGACGATTTTGACACATTTTGGTCCTTGAGATTTTGAGTTGTGGTTCCCGTGTCCTATTGTGTTTCGGCTATCTAGGTACGGTTCGACTTCATCATCACCCCAGCTCATCTTCGCAAGGGTCTCATCATCGCCAAGGACGGTAACATCGTCGACATCTTTTTCATACCTTGCAATTGCATTGATAACCACATGGCCTTACTTTTGCGTAGCTTACCCATCGAGACTAGCCATTGAGTATTGCCGGCAACATGACTTGTGCACATTAGTGATCATACTCCATAACATACATACCATACCACCATGGTGCATATCTTGGCATCCATTTGTGTGTCAGAAAGTTGTCATAGCATACACAATTGCTATCTTGGTTCGTGAAGTTTTGCATGAGAAAAGAGCTCAAAAGTGAAAGAGCCACCCAAGCTTTTAAGCAAAGAGGAAAGATAAGCAAAGAGCTTATGAGCAAGAACCATAGCATCATACTACATTAAGATTGTCATATTGGATCATCTTGGATCATAGCACCGAAATACCATACATATAGCACATGTGGGATAGAGATAGTTGCATTTTTGCCTAGTAGGTTGTGCACAAGTTCTGTATCCGCCTATTGTGCAATCGTGCTAGCGTCTCTCTAGTATTGTGCAACAAGGGCTGATAAGGGGGTGGACCGATCTTCTCAGTGAGCGGAGGATGACGATGTTGAACTTGCAGGATAACTTGTGAGATGCTCTCGAACTCTCGGTTGTTCCCCCGTTGCCAATGCAACAGATCTTCAACCCTATGGATATTCGCAACACCATACACTTGCGCTCGTAGCCGCCGACCACGAAGCGGTTCTGCAATCTCCCAATTCCCAGTGGAACGACAGATAGCACTTGACTTTCAGTAGCAAATACACCCTATCGAAACAAATTTGGTGTAGGTAAATATTCCTGATCAATGCAAAGAGGAATATGAGTACAGAGGAATGCTTAAAGCAATTCAGTCTGATATGACTTTAATCAAAACGTGGTCTCACCATAAAAGCCACGACTTACAAGGGTATATAAAGACCCCTGGACGTCCAACAAAGTGTTGGGGTCGAAATCCAACTTATCTCTAACTTTCCTAACTTAAACGAATCTATCTGGAAAAAACTGGCAGAAACAACCGCCGTATTGTTTTGGTTACTGCGACTCGGTCACCGCGAATTGTGGGCTGCGAGTATACAATTTGGAAAGCACACGAGTCATGCTTTCCAAATTGTATTTAAACGCCTTATTTGGAGCACAGACACGGATTCTGCACGTATATCAATTGCGGGCCTCCTGGCTGTCAATCCGAGTCCGGTTCTGATTTTCCTTCTGTTTATGTTGTGCACCTGCCTCCCTCTCCTCCCTCGTGCACTTGCTGATATTAGACATCAGTAGAAGTTCTTCTTGCTGCAATTCTTCATCTCCACGTTCCAAGCTTGCCTTCTCTTCAAATCTGATCATACAAATATGCAAAGACTTAGGCAGTATAAAATTCTGATTAACACAAATGTCAGATTCAACTAAGAGTGAATTCACCTTTTGTTTAAGTAGTTTTGCACGTGCTCTTGTAATTGGTCCAATTTTGATTTCATTGGACTTGTCTTGTGCAATATCATCTTTATTTGAAAATGATGGTAAAGGAGTAGGGATGTCCTCATCATCCTCCCCCCCCCCCTGAAAAGGCGTCGACTGCGACGCACCAAGGTCTTCTCCAGTATATGGCGTCAAATCAACGACGTTGAACGTATTACTCACGCCAAACTCTTCAGTCGGAAGATCAATTTTGTATGCATTATTATTAATCTTGGCAAGCACTTTATATGGTCCATCACCTCTTGGTTTCAACTTGGACTTGCCCCGTTCAGGAAATCTATCTTTACGCAAGTGTACCCACACCATGTCGCCCGGCTGAAACAACACCTCCTTTCTCTTCTTATTAACACGATCATCCGTGTACTTGCCCTTCTTTTCAATGGCTTCTTTGGTCTTCTCGTGTATCGTCCTCACGAAATCTGCCCTCTTGGATGCATTCATGTTCACTCTCTCTTGAATTAGAAGGGGCAGCAAATCAAGTGGTGTAATTGGCTTAAAACCATAGACCACCTCAAATGAACAGAACTGAGTTGTGGAATGTACCGCCCTGTTATATGCAAACTCCACATGCGGTAAACACCCCTCCCACTCACGTAGGTTCTTCTTTATCATGGATCGCAACAACGTGGATAGTGTGCGATTGACCACCTCTGTTTGCCCATCTGTTTGGGGATGACAAGTAGTGCTGACAAGTAGTGCTGAATAGTCCCCAGCTTTCCCCAAAGTGTCTTCCAGAAATAGCTCATAAACTTCACGTCACGATCAGAAACAATCGTCTTTGGTACTCCATGTAAGCGCACGATGTCCCAGAAAAACAGAGTAGCAATGTGCGACGCATCGTCACTTTTGTGGCAGGCAATAAAATGTGCCATCTTAGAAAAATGATCAACTACCACAAAAATTGAATCATGTCCTCTCCTGGTCCTAGGCAATCCTAACACAAAGTCCATGCTTATGTCTTCCCATGGTGTAGTAGGAGCAGGGAGAGCAGTATACAAACCGTGAGGTTTCAGCTTAGACTTTGCCTTATTACAAGTAATGCAACACTTCACAAATCTGTCCATATCACGCCTCATCTTAGGCCAATAAAAGTGATCAGCGAGCATAAGGAAAGTCTTCTCACGTCCAAAATGACCCATCAAACCGCCGGCATCTAATTCCTGCAACAATAGCAAACGCACGGACGATTCTGGAACACATAGTTTGTTAGCTCTAAACAAATAGCCATCATGTATGTGATATTTTTCCCATGGTTTTACATCTGAACACAATTTATATGGTGCTGAAAAATCAGGATCAGTGGCATATAAATCACGCAAACTCTCTAAACCAGGAACTTGAACATCCAATTGTGTCAACAACATGTTTTTTCCTAGAAAGAGCATCAACAACAACATTATCTTTACCCTTTTTGTATTTAATGATGTATGGGAAATATTCAATAAATTCAACCCATTTTGCATGACGTTTGTTCAAATTGGATTGGCTTTTCAAATATTTCAGAGCCTCATGATCACAATGTATGATAAATTCTTTTGGCCACAAATAATGTTGCCAAACCTCAAGGACAGGAACTAGAGCATACAATTCTTAATCATAAACAGGATAGTTCAATTGTGCACCATTAAGTTTTTCAGAAAAATATGCAATCGCTTTACCCTCTTGCATCAACACACCTCCAATACCAATTCCACTAGCATCACATTCAATCTCAAATTGTTTAGTGAAATCAGGAAGTATAAGCAAAGGTGCAGCAGTCAAACGACGTTTTAGCTCATCAAAAGCATTATCTTGGGCTGCGCCCCACACAAAATCAACACCCTTTTTTTGTGAGCTCATTCAAAGGTGCAACAATAGTACTGAAATCTTTCACAAAACGTCTATAGAAACCAGCAAGACCATGAAAGCTTCGTACTTGACTAACATTCAGAGGAGTAGGCCAATTTTTAATAGCTTCTATTTTTGATTCATCTACCTCAACTCCATGCTTTGAAAAAACATATCCGAGAAATATGACCTTATCTTTGCAAAATGTGCACTTATCAAGATTACCATATAATTGAGCATCACGCAACACTTGCAAAACTTATCGAATATGATCACTATGTTCAGATTCATTGCGGCTGTAAATAAGTATATCATCAAAATATACAACCACAAATTTACCAATGAAATGCCTCAAAACATGGTTCATTAATCTCATGAATGTACTAGGTGCATTAGTTAACCCAAAAGGCATGACTAACCACTCATATAAACCAAACTTTGTTTTAAAGGCTGTCTTCCATTCATCCCCTTCTTTCATCCTAATTTGATGATAACCACTACGGAAATCAATTTTAGAGAAAACAACAGAACCACTCAATTCATCTAACATATCTTCTAAACGTGGAATAGGATGACTCGAATAGTGATGTTATTTATAGCTCTACAATCTACGCACATGCGCCATGTACCATCTTTCTTAGGAACCAAAATTACAGGAACAACACAAGGACTTAAGCTCACGCGAATATAACCTTTGTCTAGAAGCTCTGTACTTGTTTCTGAATTTCCTTTGTTTCCTCGGGGTTGGTGCGGTACGGTGCTCTATTGGGCAAAGATGCTCCTGGTATCAAATCAATTTGATGCTCTATACCTCGCAATGGTGGTAAACCAGCGGGTACCTCCTCCGGAAACACATCGCTAAATTCCTGCAATACATTAGAAACACCAATAGAGAGATGGGTCATGTCGTTATAAACCAAAATTTGACCCTTGCACAACAGCACAAGTGGTACAGCAGTGGGATCCTCACGAAACACTCTCAAATCAGATTTGGTGGCTAACATAACTAAGGAATTCACTCCCTCACTTTTATTTTGACCACTCAGATTTGGCTTGTGGCACTCACTCACCGGAAGTGTAGTCTCTCGCCTATCTCACTCTCTTTTTCAAGATTCACCTCAATTTTTTCACGAGATTCATTTACAATTTGCTGCGGTGTCATAGGCCTCATAGTAACCTCCTTGCCACGCCAAGTTAAATGATATGTGTTGGCTCTCCCATTGTGGCGGACATCTCTATCATACTGCCATGCGCGTCCCAACAACAGGTGACACACGGTCATAGGAACCATATCACACTCAATGGTATGTTTATATGGTCCGATCTGAAATTCCACACGCACCATGTGGTTGATCTTCATCTCTCCACTATCACTTAGCCACTGAATAAAATATGGATTGGGGTGCGGTAAATATTTCAATTTCAGCTTTTGGCATAACTCCTTACTAGCCAAATTGTGACAAATACCACCATCAATTATAACCTTGCATGCCTTACCAGGACCAACAACGACCTTTGTTTGAAACAAATTGCACCGCTGTTCTGCAGGACTAGGCGTAACACTTAGCACTTTGGGCGAGCAAACAATTGTAGGATAGTGTGTAGCATAAGCATCTATTGAACCATCTTCATCTTTCTCCCAAATTTCTGAATCAGGGTCAGCATCATCACCGGTTTCATATTCGGCTGTATCCTCATTAATCAACATAACCTTTTTATTGGGACAATCTCTCTTGAAATGACCCCTTCCACCACATGTATGACAACTCATGTCCCTGCTTCTTGCTGTAGAATTAGTAGAACCAGCAACACTAGCAGCAGGTTGCGCCGATTTCTTCACATTAGAAATCACTGAATCTGATTTGGAAGAAGTATTACCACGAAAACCAGAAGTGGAACTAGGAGTAGGCTCCATACTAGGTGTTGTTCATGGTGTAAAACGTCCTCTACTCGCTGTTGTGCGAGATGTAAACTTAGCATCCTCAGCCACTTGCAATTCAGCCTCACGTGCTTGGTGTAACAAATCTGTCATGTCATAATATTGGTGAAGACGAACAATACGCTTGATGTTATAGTTCAGACCAGAGAGAAATCGCTGCATTATTTGTTCAGGCTCTTCATGCACTCTAGCACGCTACATAATAAGCTCCATCTCCTGAAAATATTCATCCACGGAAGAAGTACCTTGCCTCAAATTCTGCAATTTGTCATAGAGAGAACGAATATAATTGCGTGGAACAAAGCGAGCACGCATCTCTTCCTTCATAGCTCTCCATGTAACAATGGGACGTTCACCATCTTCAATTCTGGACTGTACAATATTATCCCACCAAAGCAAAGCATAGTCATCAAATTCAGAAGATGCAAGTTTTATTTTTCTGTCCTCGGTGTACTCATGCATGCGCCATAATTTTTCCACCTTCAGCTCCCAATTGAGGTACTCTTCAACATCAGTGGGACCAACAAACTTGGGGACGGTGAACTTTGGTTTGCCCAGACCATCATCATCACGGTTGGCTGGTTGTGCAAAAGCATCATCATCAAATCGACGACGCGCACCAAGAGGAGAAAATCCACAGCCTACGGGCATGGCAGCAGCACGGCCACCACCACGGTCTCCATTACCACGACCACCATCTTGACCAGCAACAACCGGCTCATGTGGAGCTTGCTGGTCCCGATTAGCTTGCTGTAATTGTGCACGACGTGCTGCAGCCCCTTGGACATTGGCAGCATTAGCAGCTGCAACACCCTCATTACCACCATGAACACTAGCTTCACCATCATCATCATCACGCTGATGATTCTGTTGGCAATCAACAGACTGTTGCAACGCAGCCATAGCTCACTGCAAGTTAACTAGAGTCCCCTGAATTTCAGTAACTTGACGTTGTGTAGCTGTGATGGTTTCTGTGGCATCCTTGAGGTCCAACTCCATGTTCTGCACATTCTCATTTATAGGATCGGTTGCACACTGAATTTGTCGCTGAAGATGATCACGAAGAGCTTCATATTCATTCCAATGCACCACGGATTTAGGGTCCTTTTTCTGCTGTATATCAAAAGACTCGTCGGACATGATTAGGTGATTAGTACTCACAGAAAATATAGTGTATGTGGAAAACTCTCAACTCACTCAAAACTGAAAGAAACAAGGTATCTTACCGTTCCAAAGTGAATTAGAAAAGCTTACCAACTTGGATGGGCAGAACATGCATGGATGTGATGTAGCGAATACCGAGGGTGAAAACTATCACACAACAAATAGGGTATATGGTGGAGCTTGGTTGGAATACCTATCAACACCAATTCACAAATCCTAGTGCTGATCGTATGATAGAGACCCACGGAAACACACATGGTGGAGATAAGTGGGGCAAATGCAACTCTGAAACTCAGCTCAAAATTCTGGAATGTCGGAGTAATGCTCGTGTTGCAAATGCACAAGAGAGACGCTAGCAAATTGCTCAATTTATACGGGCACGAGATTGCTCAATCTACTAGTGCAATGAACGTGGTAGAAAAACTGACAAACTTGCCAAAAATATATGCAACTTCCACATATAGCTTTCTTTTCCTCCTCTTTTTTTCGTTTTCTTTTTCTTTCTCTTTTTTTCATTTTCTTTTTCTTTCTCTTTTTTTGTATCAGTAACCTGAGCAATTAGTAACCAATCTGATTTTGCCAAAACAAAAGATGCACTCTCCAAATTCCTATATGAGCAGCCCGTAGAGCAAAGGATATGCTAGTCTCAATAGGAAAGTACTACACAAAAGAAGAAAGGCTGACTAGGGTTATCAAATGAAACACAATCTGATTGGGATAGTTAATCAAACCAAACAAAATCTGACTCGGATCAACAGACTTGACAGCAACCAAACGACTCAGATGTGAGAAAAGGAGAACCTAGACAATCTCAGATCAGAAAGGAAGTTACGCAAATAAAAGACTACGATCAACAACTAAAACTTGGAACCGGTGCTATCTAGGCAATGGCAAAAACTATAAACCCTAATATTTTTGTATGGCTTTTTCTATCTAGGACGGAAAAAAAACTAATCTATGGGATTGGTGGATGCTCACCGAGATAACGCTGGAAATCTGATACCAAGATGATAAGGGGGTGGCCCGATCTTCTCAGTGAGCGGAGGATGTCGATGTTGAACTTGCAGGATAAATTGTGAGATGCTCTCGAACTCTCCGGCTGTTCCCCCGTTGCCAATGCAACAGATCTTCAACCCTATGGATATTCGCAACACCACACACTTGCGCTCGTAGCCGCCGACCACGAAGCGGTTCTGCAATCTCCCAATTCCCAGTGGAACGACAGATAGCACTTGACTTTCAGTAGCAAATACACCCTATCGAAACAAATTTGGTGTAGGTAAATATTCCTGATCGATGCAAAGAGGAATATGAGTACAGAGGAATGCTTACAGCAATTCAGTCTGATATGACTTTAATCAAAACGTGGTCTCACCCTAAAATCCACGACTTACAAGGATATATAAAGACCCCTGGACGTCCAACATAGTGTTGGGGTCGAAATCCAACTTATCTCTAACTTTCCTAACTTAAACGAATCTATAAGGAAAAAACTGGCAGAAACAACCGCCGTATTGTTTTGGTGACTACGTGTCGGTGTAGAAAAAGAGGGGTATACTTTTTGCACCCCTATAACTGTGCACGGGCAGTCTGAGCCACGGACACCGCCACACTGAGCGAGGCGAGGGAGGTGAGCCAAGGTAAGGCCAACGCTTAAGAGGAACAGAACAAACGCCAAGACCAAGACCGCAAAGAGAAGGGGCCAGGCGGACTCCCGGCAATATCCTTGCGGGGCAGTTCTAACAAACCAGCGAGACCCTTGCAGGGCAGCTCGCCCCACACCTACGGAGCGAATCACCCTTGAGTCCACTACCCCATGGGGCAAGGATTCGGGAGACATCCCCGTGGTGGCATGCAGATCTTTGTGAAGACATTCAAAGATCAGATACATAGTATCAAGGATGACGATCCTTGGCGGGATCCTGGCCAAGAAGGACCACGAGGCCCCCGGCCAGAGCCTTGCCGGAGATGACAGTGGGCGTCGCGGCAAGACCCTTGTCGGGGCCCCGACAAGGCCCTTGCCGGGGCTGCGGCAAAGCCCCTGCCAAGGACACCCATGGGGCCACCATCGGGCCCGCACCAATCAAGCCTCCATCATGCAGCTGCCGACCCAACCAGTTGAGCAGGCACCTGCATGGCGGCGAGCGAACCTTCGTGGAGGCCCACCACGGTGCCACCTTAGCTGCCTGCCTGCCTACATGGCACCACAGGCACCGCTGGCCAGGGCGCGTGTCAACGCGAAAGGAAGCGGCGGCGGATGAGACTGGGCTCTCCCCCGTCCCCGGTAAAGCAAGGACACCTAAGCAAGACGCATTTATGGCGCCTTGTCATGTAATCTGAGGATAAACTCGTATGATCAGAGCCCTGTCCACCTCACATGCGCCCTGTTGTAACCCCTTTCCCTATAAAAGGAGGCCCAAGGCGACCAGGAGGGGGATTCGACTTTTGGAACTCCTCCGCCCCATAGCTAGCTCAGGAGCATAAATAAGCTAACCACCAAAGCAGGAGTAGGGTTTACGCACCTCATGGCCCGAACACAGGTAAAAGAACCCGTGTGCTATCTGTTTGATCTGCTCTTCTCATGACCCGCGCCCGCAACCGTAGTAGGGATTCTTGTGATCCCATAGGTGTAAATCTCCGCACCGACATCTTTGGCGCGCCGGTAGAAGCGCGATTGTGAAATCGACCCTAGCAGTTAGTTCGGCGCTTCTTCATCGTCATGGCGCTTAAGAAGAAGACGGCGGTGGCGGTTAGCCCGTTGGAAGCCGGGCATCCCACCCGACGCAGGCGAGCAGCGGACGGTCGCGAGAAGGACCAGGGCGCCGTTCGCGAACACCAACACCGCCCCAGCAGCGAAGTTTGGGGGCGGCGATGTTCGTCGGCGCTGGCAATGGGCCGCACGCCGCCAAATCCAAAGATGGAGCCAGGCTCTCCGCGGGTGGCGTGGGGCCTTCCAAGATCGCTGCCACCCCGCTCGCGGGCGACGCGAGGGTTTCCAAGACTCCCACGCCGGCCTTCTCAAGCGACGCGCGATGAACGGCGCAATCACGCCGAGGACCCCGGGCGTCGCCACGGAAAGAGCCCCGAGTGCCACTCCCGGGATTCAGAAGACCTGCCCGCTCGCCGAGGCGCTGGAGAAGGTGGCGTGCGACCGCGGGGTCGTGATAGAGCTCCTTCTGACATGGTCAGAAGTCGAAGCGCGTCGCGATCCGTGCAGGTTTCACTGCCACCAACGCCAGCGGAAGCCCTGGCGCGCGCGCAGTTGCTCCTCGATTTTCCTCCCACTACGGGGAAACTCGACGAATGGAGAGCCACTATCCGAAGCCTTGTTGCGATGGCCAACAAAGACGAACCAAGTCCGGTGGAGCCCCCGGGACGACGCTCCGTCGGAGTCCCACGCACCAGTGGCGGGAGAGCCGGCGGCGCCGCAACCACATTGCACTCGCCTCCTCCTCGCCCGGTACCGCGGACGCCAGCCCGTCGCAACATTACGGGCAACGAGATCTCCGTAGCATCGTCCGACCCGCGGGCCCACCGTGACCAGCGCCAAGTTCTTCGGGAACGAGAACATGAAGACGCTCGAACCACTATCGAGCGCCGACGCGGAGCGCGCCACCAATCAGACAGGCGAGCAGGGCCTGCTGTGAGCCACCCGGCACCGGGGAGCCTTGGGGGCTTACCCTACGAGGTAGGCTGCCCGGCTTTTACCCATGAGCTGCGGCAGTTCCAGTGGCCCACTCACCGCACCTTTAAACCCGATGTGGGCGAAAAGTACAGTGGCAAGACCCACCCGTCCGAGTTCCTCAGCGTCTACACCATCGCGATGCAAGCTGCTGGAGCCCGCGACGATAAGGTGCTTGCGAATTACTTCATGTTGGCTCTTAAACCCAACGCCATGTCGTGGTTGATGCACTTGCCGGTAGACTCTATTTCCTCCTGGTCGGATTTATGCCATGAGTTCGTGGGCGCCTTTACTGGAGGCCACCAAGCCCATGGCCAAGCAAGCGACTTGCACGTCATTCCCCAGAAGGGAAGCGAGAGTCTCCGCAAGTATATTCAGAGGTTCAGCCGGGTACAGTACAATATCCCTGATGTTCACCCTGCCGCCATCATTAGTGCGTTCCATCAGAACGTGCGTAGTCGCAAGATGCGCGAAGAGCTGGCGATGAACAAGGTGAGAGACGTGGCAGAACTCTACGTTCTTGCTGAAAAGTGTGCCCGGGCTGAGGAGGGAAGGAAGTACCCCGGCGAAGATGCCGGTATGGAAACCGACTCCTCAGATGAGGATATTGCCGCCCCGGCGAAGAAAGGCCGGCGCCGCAGCAGGAAGCGCAAAGGAAAAGCCGTGCTTGCCGTCGAGGGATCTGATGACGCCGGCTCCACCAAGAAAACCAAGGCAGACGACCCCGGCAAGGAGGTTGCCGGATGTGTTGCCTGCCGGGCCTTGGCGGCTGCCGAGAAGCCAGGAAACTCCGACAAGCGATCTGCAAGATCCATCGCACCAAAGGCCATGCTCTCGGGATCGACGACGAGTTGAGCTCCTCGCTGAGAAGCGAAGGCTGAGTACGAGAGGCGAGACAAGGAGAAGGGCGAGCGGTTCGAGGGTCCGGCAAGAAGCGTGGCGACAAGCGGACCGTTGCGGCAAGGATAAGCAACAGCAGAGAGCCCGCCGGGGCCGTGATGAAAGCCGAAAGGCGGCGATCACGAAGAGGGCGGCGAATCCGGCGACCAAGAGTTTCGAAGCTCAGAGGCCATGTGCGTCAACGGCGGCGCCTCGCTGCATACTTCTCACCGCCGGCTTAAGCGATTGGGCGCGAGATTACAGCGGCGAGCCGTCATTTGATGCCCAAAGGCGCTGAAATGGTCGACACACCTATCATCTTTGACATCGAGGACCACCCTGCGGTCGGTGCTTGCCATTGTTGGTTTCACCAACAATACGCAACCTCAAGGTGGCGAAGATGCTAGTCGATGGCGAGGCTGGTGCGAACCTGATCTCTTTGCCGTGATCGGAAACCGCAGATTCTGATGGAGACCTCGAGGAGGCGGGCAAGTTTCAGAAGTCAACCCGGGAAGAAGCCAACCCAAGGGAAAGGTCACGCTGCCCGTGACTTTTGGAAGCAACCTGAACTTCAGGACGGAAAGGACCGTGTTCGATGTTGCCAAGATCCCTGCCCTAGCAGGATCCTTGGCTGCCTTGGCCAGCCAAGTTCATGGCGGCGTCACCTCGCCTACAACACCACGAAGATGCGGGACTGTGACGATCATCACCATCCCCTCCGACAAGAAAGATGCGTTGATTTGCATTGACCAACTATACCAGCAAGCGGTTGCAGCAGCCGCCGCCGCTAGGGCACTTTCTCCTGCCGCTGGGACCCCGGGAGCGAAGAAGAAGAAGAAAACCGATGAGGCCTCGGACACCAACTCCGGCAAGCGCACCTCTTCGGGGTGTAGCGCTGCCGTCGAGGACGTGCCAGAGAGCTCCACCGGCGGAAACAAGAAGCCCAGGGCCATGCCGCCGGGAACCAAGAAGGTTTCCGTCAATGAGGACGTCACAGGAGGAGCTTTTACCATAAGCTCCACCCTCGACGACAAATAGGAAGACGCGCTCGTCACCTTCCTGTGGGCGAATGTCGATGTGTTTGCATGGCAAGCTTCCGACATCCCCGGTGTTCCCAGGGAGGTGATTGAGCACCACCTTGCTGTCTGCCCTCATCGCGGCCCGTCAAGCGGAAGGTCGAAAGCAAGCTTTGGAACGACAAGAGTTCATCACGAAGAGATCCGGAGCTGGAAGCAGCGGGTTTGGTAAGAGGAGTGCTCCATCCAACGTGGTTGGCCAATCCGGTCGTGGTGCGCAAGGCAAATGGGAAGTGGAGACTGTGTATTGATTACACAGACATCAATAAGGCTTGCCCTAAAGACCCCTTCCCATTGCTGCGCATCAACCAGATTGTTGACTCCACGGCTGGGTGTGATCTGCTGTCATTCCTCGACGCCTACTCCGGCTACCACCAGATCTTCATGACAAGGGAAGACGAAGAGAAGACAGCATTTATCACCCCATGTGGTACGTATTATTTCATGCGAATGCCTTTCGGGTTGAAGAGTGCTGGTTCGACGTTTGCAAGGGCGGTCCAGATTGGTTTTGAACCCCAGCTCCATAGGAATATGGAAGCTTATATGGATGACATAGTGGTCAAAACCAAGGACAGGGCAACCCTCATACCGGATTTGCAAGAAAAATTTGCAAACCTGCGAAAGATCAATCTCAAGCTGAACCCTGAGAAGTGCGTCTTTAGCGTCCCGTCCGGCAAGCTTCTCGGGTTCTTGGTGTCACAGCGTGGGATAGAAGCCAATCCAGACAAAATCGAAGCTATAGAGCAGATTGAAGCACCCAAGCTAATCAAGGATGTGCGTCGGCTTGCTGGTTGCGTCGCCGCTATGGGCAGGTTCATTTCAAATCTGAAGCGCGCCTTCCCTTTTTCAAGATCTGAAAAAGCGGGCCCAATGGAGTGGACGCCTTGAAGCGAAGCAACATTGCAAGGTTTGAAGAAATACCTCTCTTCGCGCCGATACTAGTTGCGCCCAGCCACAAGAACCGTTCTGCTATACACGGCGGCAACGGACCAAGTGGTCAGCGCCGCACTGGTGGCGCAGAGAGAGTTTGACGACGAGGAGATGGCAGCGGCAGAGACCGACACCACCAATGCAGGGACGACACGGCCAGTTGAAGTGCCGCCGAAGAAGAAAATGGTGCAGCACCCGGTCTACTTTGTCAGTTCCCTCCTGCAGGGGGCTAGATCAAGGTACTCCGGCGTGCAGAAGCTGCTCTTCGGCCTCCTTATGGCCTCGAGGAAGCTGCGTCACTACTTCCAGGCGCACGAGATCACTGTCGTCACTCGCTTCCTCTGCCGCGGATATTGCACAATCCGGAGATGCAAGGAAGAATTGTGGAATGGGCCTGGAGCTATCTAGCTTTGGCCTCAAGTTCGAAAGTACTTCGACGATTCAGAGCCGAGTCCTAGCGGAGTTCATTGCAGAATGGACCGCAACACCTGACGAAGAAGCCCAAGAGATTGCTCTCCCCGGCAAAGAGGCAAGTTGCGATTGGATCATGTACTTTGATGGAGCTTTCTCCTTACAAGGCGCCGGGGCTGGCGTACTACTTGTCACGCCCACCGGAGAGCACCTCAAGTCGTGATCGGATCGCTTCCCGTGGAGGTGTCAACAAACAATACTGACAATCTGAAGGGCTGTTGGCTGGTCTTAGGATCGCGGCGGACCTCGGAATCAGGAAACTCATCGTCAGGGGAGACTCACAACTCGTCATCAAGCAAGTCAACAAGGATTACCAGAGCCCATTGATGAAGGCCTATGTCGATGAAGTGAGAAATCTAGAAGAGCATTTCGACGGGATACAGGCTGAACACGTTCCCCGAGCAGAGAACGATATCGCCGACTACCTGTCAAAACGTGCTTCCCTCAAGCTACATGTGGAACCAGGTACCTTTGTGCTTCAGCTAACTCAGCCATCCATTGATCCATCAACAGAGCAGAATAAGAGGAGGAAATCAGGGCCCGGCAAGTACTTTCCTGCCGAGCTCCCCGGAGCCGCCGGCAAGGATGTTGCCAGGGATACTGAGCCCGCCACGGGACGGCTGGCTCCGGCGGAGAGTCAAGCTCTTGCCGTCGAAGCAGCCGCCCCTACGGCGGAGGAGATGCCCTTAGTCCTCGCCGTCGAGCCCCAGGCTCCGGCGTGGGCACAACCTACCGTTCGATTCCTCCAAGCAGGGGAACTTCCTGAGGAGCAGGAAGAAGCGGAAAAAGTAGCCCGTCGCTCCACCATGTACCAGTTCGTCGATGGCGTTACATGCAGAAAGAGGCGAGCGGTGTGAAATTGAAGTGTATCCCTCGGGAGGAAGGATGGGGCTGTTGGCGAGAGATACACGAGGCGTATGTGGATCCCACATTGGGTCAAGGGCCCTTGCCGCAAAGCGCGTTTGGCAAGGCTTCTTTTGGCCCACCGCCCTCCGGGCGTGGCGACACTAGTCACCGGTGTGAAGCGTGTCGAGTTCCATTCAAAGAAGCTTCATCAGCCAGCTCAAGCCCTCCAAACCATTCCTCTCTCGGCCCTTCTCGGTGCAGGGGCTCGACATCTTGGGCCCTTTCCCCAGCGCCGGGGACTTTGAGTACTTGTATGTTGCCATCGACAAGTTCACAAAGTGGCCGGAGGTGGAGGCAGTGAGGAAGGTCACAGCTCAGTCAGCCGTCAAGTTCTTCAAGGGACTAGTGTGCCGTTTCGGCGTACCCAACAGAGTTATCACCGACCGACAACGGCACACAGTTCACAAGCCGCACCTTCATGCAATATACCCAAGACCTCGGCAGAAGAGTCTGCTTCGCTTCCCTTGCTCACCCGCGAAGCAATGGTCAAGCTGAGAGGGCAAATGCTGAAGTACTGCGAGGATTAAGGACCAAGACCTTTGACAGGCTGCACAAGAGTGGAAGGCGCTGGATTGATGAGTTGCTGGTGGTTCTTTGGTCGATCAGGACGACGCCAAATCGAGCCACCAGCCAGACACCTTTTGCCCTGGTATACGGGGCAGAAGCAGTTCTCCCCACTGAACTCATATACGGGTCACCTCGAGTGCTCGCTTATGACAAGCTCAAGCTAGAGCAACTGCGGCAAGATGACGCAATGCTCCTTGAGGAAGATCGTCTTTGGGTGGCTATGAGAACAGCACGCTACCAGCAAGCCTTGCGCCGCTACCATAGCCGCAAGGTTCATGCCCGAAGCCTTGAGGAAGGCGACCTTGTCCTTCGGCGCGTTCAATCGGCCAAGAATTCCAACAAGTTGACACCAAAGTGGGAAGGCCCTTATCGGTAATGTCTGAGTCACCGGCTGGCGCGATCCGCTGGAGACCGAAGATGCTGTTCGGTGAGCAACTCCTGGAACATTGAGAATCTTCGCAAGTTTTACCCGTAAGGCGCGGCTCGCTGGGCCCCCCGGCAAGCCACCTTTTGTGCAAGCATTGCCGATGATGCACGTAACCCTTTGTACAAAGCCAGGCGCAGACCCTGAGCCTAAATAAATGAAGCGCTGGCGCCCTAAGTTATAGCATGCATGCTAGGTCGAGTCTCGTCCTTGGTTAGGGTTGATAGTGCTCAGCAGCGACTAACCCCTAGCTTAGAGGTCGAGTGTGCGTCTCTTTGCCGTCCTTTTGTCTTCTTTGGATTGCAGGACTCACAGATATCCTTGCCGGATCACTTGAGGACGAAAAAGAAAAGAAGGGACGGACCGGTATCTAGACCCCGGCAAGCCAGTATTACCGGGGGCTGCAAGTACAGAGATTCACCCACGGCAAACCAGAGTTGCCGGGGGCTACAACGTCAGATAAATCTTTCATCCCTTGTCATGCATTTCCTTATGGACTGAGGTATGTGAAACCTCGTTTTTTCCCAAAGCTACCGTGCTCCCCTGAAACTCTAGGCCCTAGGGCCCGTTTCTAGGGCCAGGTTTGGTCGTAGTCGCGGTAGCAAAGGGATGAAACGAGGAGCCTGAACCCACCTCATCCCTGCCTTCGCCAAAAGCGTGAGAAAGGTCGAGCGAAGTGGGAAGACGGCGGGGCCTGTTGCCGGGCAAGGAAATGTTTATCTTACGGATATCAAGGATTACTCCTTGTCGTGGGTTCTACCCGCAAACAAATGACCCGGCAAGCATCCCTTTTTCATTAAAAACATTCCACTCAGGTACAGTCCATAGGGGATGAAAAACATGAATGATGGGATTACAAGTTTCAAATTCAGCTAAGGCCCGAAGGCTTACAAACTAAAAAGAGATAAGATGCCCGTAACCCCTCTCTTGCCCCTCTCTTCAGGAGGCAGGTCAAGGAGGCGAAAAGGGCAAAAGGGGCACCTAGATGAGCTACGAGTGGCAGAAGACACCAAGAGAACATCTCGATGGCCGCCCGAAGGCTGGATGGTGATGGCGGCGCCGGAAGCAGAGCTCGAAGACGAGGCAGCAGGACGTTAGCATGCGTCGAAGGCGTCGGTGCCCGCGTGCTCCGGTTTGGCGGCCTCGCTGCCCGCCCTCTTCCTATTCTGCAGCCTCCCAACGCCAGCCGCCCAAGGAGACGACCCCGAGAAGTTCAGGAAGCCGGCGACACGGATGATGGGATCGCCGGTGCCGCACAGAGCGGCGCCCGACACCTAGTCGGACCCGTCATCCTGCCGCCTGCTACCCTCGTCATCGCTGCCGCTGTCCTCCTCGCCACTCCCGCCCGAGGAGGAGCCTTCGCTATCAGAAGAGCTCTCCATGCAGCACCTTGCCCAAGTCCCGAAGCACCCGAAGACCTTGACGGAGAGGAGTCCGCCCTCCATCAGCTTGAAATGGAGAGTGAGCCCCGCCGTCAAGCGGTGGATGTGGGCGAACGTCTTCCACCCTTGACCAAGGTACATCACGTGAGGGGATGGGAAGTCGACGCGAACTCGCGTACCACTGATCGAACAGCCCCTCATGTGCAACTGCAATGACTCCGGCGGGTCCAGCTCCATCTCGCTCGCAAATGGAGTTGGGAGACGGAGGCGACGACGAGGTGGTCGGCGCAGCCTGACGAAGAACTCGCAAGGATCATAACCAACATGGCTCTCCGTGGGAGGAGGAACTATTGGCGAAGGCAGGACCGGCGCGCCGCCCCGTTCTCCTCTTCCTTGAGCGCCTCGGCCTCGCCCACGGCCTCGCTCCCTCCCCCTTCCCCTCACGGCTGGCTCTGCCACCACGGGTGAAGGAGAAGGAAGGACGCGTTGTCGAGCAGCGACCCTTGCCGCCACCGTTGAAGAACCAGGATTCCCTCTCTCCATGGCGGATGGACGGAGGGGGAGCAGAAGCTGAAGGAAGGAGGAGATGGAAGAGTGCGGGCGCGTTACCCCCCGCTCCTTATAAAGGAACGGGGTGGGGACACGGCCGCCCCGCTCAGCCAATCAAGGCGTGGAAGGCGCAGGGAACTGGGACCAACCCATGACCCCGGCCCACGACGGCCCGGTTTCCCACCTCCACCGTTCTCCACCCCGCTCGCATGAGAACCACGTAGCGGGCATGCGGGACCGAAGCGACGGGTGAGGCGACCTCTCCCCGCCCCGTGATCGTGGGGAGTGGACGCCTTGAAGACCGTGCCCCGGCCCCGTTCAATAAATGGGTCGTGCCTCCACGCCTCCCTCTGTTTATGGGGAAGGCCCGAACCGCCCCCTTTTTACTATGACGTGACGCATGCGCGCAGGGCTCAGCCCCACGCATGGCGCCCACGTCACGCGCGCCTCCCCACGCCGAGCCATGCGCGGGAGGAATGGGAAGCGCGCGTCTTGAAAAACTTACATGGTAAAACTACCCCGCCTGCCCGCGCACCGTTTTTGGGCCTAGCCCAACGACGCGATTGCGCTTACGTGTGGCCCAGGCCGGGGCTCTGTCGGTGTACAAAAAGAGGGGTATGCTTTTGCACCCTATAAGCTGTGCGCGGGCAGTCCGAGCCACGGACGCCGCCACACCGAAGCGAGGCGAGGAGGTGAGCCAAAGTAAGCCAGCGCTCAAGAGGAGCAGAACAAACGCCAAGATCAAGACCGCAAAAAGCGAAGGGGCGGGCGGACTCCCCGGCAAGATCCTTGCGGGGGCAGTTCTAGCAATCCCGGCGAGACCCTTGCCGGGACAGCTCGCCCCACACCTACGAAGCGCATCACCCTTGAGTCCAATACCCCATGGGGCAAGGATTCGGGAGACACCCTCGTGGTGGCATGCAGATCTTTGTGAAGACATTCAAAGATCAGATACATAGTATCAAGGATGACGACCCTTGGCGGGATCCTGGCCAAGAAGGACCACGAGGCCCCCGGCCAGAGCCTTGCCGGAGATGACAATGGGCGTTGCGGCAAGACCCTTGCCGGGGCCCCGACAAGGCCCTTGCTGGGGCTGCGGCAAGACCCTTGCCGGGGCTGCGGCAAAGCCCCTGCCAAGGACACCCGTGGGGCCACCATCGGGCCCGCACCAATCAAGCCTTCATCATGCAGCTGCCGACCCAACCAGTTGAGCAGGCACCTGCATGGCGGCGAGTGAACCTTCATGGAGACCCACCACGGCGCCACCTCGGCTTGCTGCGCCTACATGGCACCACAGGCACCGCTGGCCAGGCGGCGTGTCCTTGAAAGGAAGCGGCGACGGATGAGACTGGGCTCTCCCGTCCCGGTAAAGCAAGGACACCTAAGCAAGGCGCATTTATGGCGCCTTGTCATGTAATCTGAGGATAAACTCGTATGGTGTACCCTGTCCACCTCCACATGCGCCTTTGTGGTAACCCCTTTCCCTATAAAAGGAGGCCCAAAGGCGACCAAGAGGGGATTCGGCTTTGGAGCTCCTCCGCCCCATAGCTAGCTCAGGAACGCAAATAAGCTAACCACCAAAGCAGGAGTAGGGTTTTACACACCTCGCGGCCCGAACCGGGGTACAAGAACCCGTGTGCTATCTGTTTGATCTGCTCTTCTCACGACCCCGCGCCCCGCAACCGTAGTAGGGATTCTTGTAATCCCATAGGTGTCTTCTCCGCACCGACACTACGACTCGGTCACCGCGAACTGTGGGCTGCGAGTATACAATTTGGAAAGCAAACGAGTCAAGCTTTCCAAATTGTATTTAAACGCCTTATTTGGAGCATGGACACAGATTCTGCACGTATATCAATTGCGCGCCTCCTGGCTGTCAATCCGAGTCCGGTTCTGATTTTCCTTCTGTTTATGTTGTGCACCTGCCTCCCTCTCCTCCCTCGTGCACTTGCTGATATTAGACATCAATAGAAGTTCTTCTTGCTGCAATTCTTCATCTCCACGTGCCAAGCTTGCCTTCCCTTCAAATCTGATCATACAAATATGTAAAGACTTAGGCAGTATAAAATTTTGATTAACACAAATGTCAGATTCAACTAAGAGTGAATTCACCTTTTGTTCAAGTAGTTTTGCACGTGCTCTTGTAATTGGCCCAATTTTGATTTCATTGGACTTGTTTTGTGCAATATCATCTTTATTTGAAAATGATGGTAAAGGAGTAGGGATGTCCTCATCAAGAGCATTTTCGTGGATTCCACATTTTGGCTCACTTTTGGTTTGCATAATCCCACTTATCTATTTGCGTGTGTATTTCCGTGTACCATTATTTGCTTGGTCTACTTGTTGCATTTGCAAATTTGTGGACCTTTTCCAACATTATTGACGCTCACTTACAATTGTATCAAATTTTGTGCCACCATCCTCACCAAGCTCCACCATAAGATTTTATTTGTGTAGGTGTGAGAACCGACAAGGATTGGTACCAATAGTGCTATTTCATTGTCCGCATTTGAGTGAACTTGATTCATCATCAACATCGGTCAAAGGTACATTGGTATAAGTTCTTCTCCTTCTACCAACCCACTCTTTCTCGAGCAAGACGACGACATGTCATCATACGTCACCAAGAGCCACCTCTTTGGTGCACAACGAGCATTTTACCAAGAGCAACAAGCAATGAGCGACCGCATCGACAACCTCGCCACCGACTTGCGACTCTCCGAGCAACGTACAATAGACTACTTCGATAACAAGTTCGACGCTCACAAGCGAGAGAATGATGCAAGAATGGACGAGATCCGCGCCTTGATGAGAAACCGACATCATTCCACTTCTTCATCCTCAAGATGGAGCCGCTCGAGTCGACATTCCGATGACGCCTTCTACGACTCAAGTACACCGTCATCGAACACTCTTCGACGAGCCGCGCGTCAAGACCGTCATGCATCTCGCAACCCGCTACATGACAAGCATTCACAAGAGCAAGTCGATGAGAAAGTCCATCATGCTCAATCAAACCAAGCCGCTTTTTCCCAAGCTCAAGAACGACAACGACTACGGCGCCAAGAGGAAGAACGAGCGCATCTACACCAAGAAGAACAAGACGCCGAGGCACACCGTCTTCAACAACAACAACGAGAAGTGCAAGCTCTTGAGGCGCAATGTTCCCTTCAAGAATCAAGTCGAGTCATCGCCAACCGCAACCGCGAACGGCGCAATCAAGAGGAAGCCCTTCGAGAAGAAATCCAAGAGAGGAACTATCAACTGCGCGTGCAACATCAAGTTCCTCAAGCTCCTCCACAAGCTCGTCAAGCTCCACCTCAACCTCAAGTTCAACAAGAGCAAGTTGATCATGGTCTTCCTCCACGCCGAGAGCAACATGAAGACGATTGCAATCCACGTCACGGGCGTCATCATCACCATCACCAACAACACAATGAAGAGCAACGCTATGGAAAGCTCAAATTCACCATGCCCAAGTTCAATGGAAGTAATGACCCCGAAGAGTACCTCTCATGGGCATTGAAGGTCGACAAAATCTTTCGTTTGCACAACTATGAGGAAGAGAAGAAGATCGCTATGGCATCACTTGAGTTCCAAGACTATGTGCTCATATGGTGGGAACTAATCCTTGAGCGGCGACAAGCAAGATGTGAACCTCCAATCACCACTTGGGCTCAAATGAAAGATGTCATGCGAGCATGTTTTGTGCCCACCTACTACAACCGCAACCTCTTCAAGAAACTCCAACTCCTCAAGCAAGGAACAAAGAGTGTTGAAGAATACTACAAGGAAATGGAGATAGCCATGATTCGAGCTAATGTGAAGGAAGATGATGAGCAAACAATGGCACGTTTCTTGAATGGACTCAATCATCCCATCAAGAAGATTGCCCACTTCCAACCCTACTCCAACCTCATTGAGCTCATGCATCAAGCTACAAAGGCGGGCGTCAAGTGCAAGATGACTTCAAATGCACGCCAAGTACTCGTCCAAGACCTCTGACTTCTCCAACAACCAACCTTCAACGACTCCTCCAACATCGACATCAACCAAACCTTCTACAAGCAACGCCGACAAGTCAAGTTACAAGAAAACTTCGACAAATCCAAGTCGTCCTCCTCCTACTACAAGCAACTTCAAGCCGCGTGCTTCGTCATCTACTCCGACCGATGAGACCGTCAAGACAAGCTCCTTCAAGTGTTTCACTTGCGGCGGCCGAGGCCACAAGTCCTACGAATGCACCAACAAGCGCACTATGATCCTCGACGACGATGGCACCTATGACTCAATGAGTGATGAGGAGATGGAAGCTTTTGAGCAAGTGGCCATGCGCCAGCGAGTGAACAAGGATGAAGATGATCAAGTCTTTTGTGATGAGGATTTGAGCCCCGCTCTCGTGGTTTCCAAGGTCTTGACTCTTCAACATCAACAAGAAGAAGACCAACGATGCCACATCTTCCACACAAAGGCCGGCATCAATGGAAGGTCCATCAAGGTCATCATCGACGGAGGTAGTTGCCACAACTTGGCAAGTGAAGAACTATGCTCCAAGCTTCAATTGGTCAAGAGGAAGCACCCGCACCCCTACAAAGTCCAATGGCTAAGTGACTCCGGCACTATACGAGTTGAGCATACAGTCCAAGTCTCCTTCAAAATTGGTGCATATGAGGACACTTTGGAGTGTGATGTGGTCCCAATGACCGTTTTCCATCTCCTTCTTGGTCGACCATGGCAATTCAACCGTGGTGTCTTCCACAACGAGCGTACCAATCATGATAGCTTTAAGATGAAAGGGAAGGAATATGTGCTACGACCTATGTCTCCTAGTCAAGTGATAGCCGACAAGCAAGCCACCCATCATGGAGAAAAGAGTGAGAAAGTGATCCACCAAAAAGTGAGTGAGAGCCAAAAGCCAAACTTGAGCGCTTTTTCGCCTAGAGAGAAAAACCTCATCCTATTTGCCACAAAAAGTGAGATGAGAGAAGTGTGTGAGAACCCATCTAGTGTGATGCACTTTGTCCTTGTGTGCAAGGATGGAGAGCCAACAACTAACACCTCTCACGAGCTACCTTTAGTGTTTCAATCTCTTTTGCAGGAATTCCAAGATGTTTTCCCCGATGAGCTACCTTCGGGTCTACCTCCCCTTCGATGCATTGAGCATCGAATCGACCTCATCCCCGGAGCGCATCTCCCAAACAAAGCTCCATACCGAGTCAATCCCGAAGAAACCAAGGAGATTCAATGGAAAGTACAACAACTCCTCGACAACGGTCATGTACGTGAAAGCCAAAGCCCTCGTGCCGTCCCCGTTATACTTGTGCCTAAGCCCGATGGAAGTTTCCGCTTGTGTTCCGATCGTAGACCTATAAATGCTATTACCGTTTGCTGTAGGCATCCCATTCCTCGCTTAGATGATATGCTTGATGAACTTAGTGGAGCCAACTTTTTCTCAAAAAATGGTCTTAAAAGTGGCTATTATCAAATCCGCATTCAAGAGGGTGATGAATGGAAAACTGCTTTCAAAACCAAATTTGGGTTATATGAGTGGTTAGTGATGCCTATGGGTCTATCGGAGGCTCCCGGTACTTTCGTGCGCCTTATGCATTATGTGCTTCTCCCTTATATTGGAGTCTTTGTTGTGGTTTACTTTGATGATATCCTTGTGTTTAGCAAAACCATGAAAGAGCATCTTCATCATGTTAGGGCTGTTTTGCAAACCCTTCGCAAGGAACTTCTTTATGCAAACATGAAAAAATGCACATTTGGTGTTGACAAAGTGATTTTCTTGGATTTTGTTGTATCCTCAAAGGGTGTCCATGTTGATGAATCTAAGATTGAAGCAATTAAAACTTGGCCCCAACCCACCAATTTGCAACAAGTGTGTAGCTTTCTTGGTCTTGCGGGTTTTTACCGTCGCTTTGTGAAAGATTTTAGCACTATTGCCGCTCCTTTGCATGCCTTGAGTAAGAAGAATACTCCTTTTGTTTGGGGATCTTTGCAATCCACCGCTTTTGATGAACTCAAGTCCTTGCTTACTCATGCTCTGATTCTTGCTTTGCCCAATTTTGACAAAACTGTTGAGGTTCATTGTGATGCAAGTGGTACCGGAATTGGCGGAGTTTTGATGCAAGAAAAACGAGCCATTGCATATTTTAGTGAAAAACTATCTGGTGCTCAACTTAACTATCCCATCTATGACAAAGAATTGTATGCTTTAGTACGTGTGCTACATGTTTGGGAACATTACCTTAGACCTCATGAGTTTGTTATCCATACCGTTCATGAAACGCTTAAGTACTTCAAAGTTCAAACTAAGTTGAACAAGCGTCATGCCAAATGGAGTGAATTTATTGAATCTTTTCCCATGTGATCAAGTACATTAATGGTAAGGAAAATGTAGTTGCGGATGCACTCTCACGCATATGCACGCTTGTCACTAAACTTGAGTTGAATGTTATTGGCTTTGAGCACATAAAAGACTTGTATGCTAATGATCCATCTTTTGCTATTCCTTATGCTAAGTGTTTGACGCATACTTCTTGGGAACAATATTATATCAAGGATGCTTATCTTATGAAAGCTAACAAACTATGCATACCCGAGTCTTCTCTTCGTTTGCTCCTTTTGCAAGAGGCTCATGGAGGTGGACTCATGGGACATTTTGGTCGAGATAAGACATTCGCCACACTCTCCAAGAACTACTTTTGGCCCAAGATGTTTCGAGACGTCTCACACTTCACCAACCAATGCTCTACATGTCGCAAAGCTAAGTCTAAAGCTCAATCTCATGGTCTTTACATGCCTCTTCCTATTCCTTATCAACCTTGGGAAGACATTGGCATGGATTTTCTACTTGGTTTGCCTAGAACTCAAACTGGAAAGGATTCCGTGTTTGTTGTTGTGGATAGATTTTCTAAGATGGCACATTTCATTCCTTCCAACAAGATAAACGATGCTTCACACATTGCAAATCTCTTTTGTAGGGAAATCTTGCGACTCCATGGAGTACCAAAGACAATCGTCTCCGCTCGTGACGTCAAGTTCTTGAGTTACTTTTGGAAGACCCTATGCGCCAAGCTCGGAATCAAGCTCTTCTTCTCATCTGCATACCATCCTCAAACCGACGGCCAAACGGAGGTGACGAACCGCACACTCTCCACTCTACTTCGTGTCTTGATCAAGAAGAACATCAAGGAGTGGGAGGCGTGTCTACCCATCGCCGAGTACGCCTACAACCGCGCAAGACACTCGACTACTGGCAAGTCCCCCTTCAAGGTCGTCTACGGCTTCAACCCGTTGTCACCATTGGACATTCTACCACTCCCTCTACAAGAGCGCACCAACATGGATGCGAGTGCACGGGCAAGCTACATCAAGAAGATGCATGAGGATACAAGGCACACGATCGAGCGCCAAGTACAACGACCAGCGACCAAGCTCAATGTCAAGAAGCAACCCATGGTCTTCAACATTGGTGATCTAGTGTGGCTACACCTTCGCAAGGACCGCTTCCCCAAAGAACGCAAGTCCAAGCTTCTCCCTCGAGCAGATGGACCTTTCAAGGTGCTAGCACGCTACAACGACAACACCTACAAGATCGACCTACCACGAGACAAGTACAATGTGAGCGACATCTTCAACGTTAAGGACCTCGTGCCATACCATGGAGATGAAGCTTTTGATCCGAGGTCGGATCTCTCCCAGCGGGGGAGATGATGCGGAGCATCCCTCGCTCATCCCCATGGACGCACCTACATCTTCCTCAACACCACGTGGACCCATGACTCGAGCTCGAGCTAAGGCTATTGAAGATAAGGTGAACTCGCTCCTCTCTGAACTCCCTCTTCCTACTCACGAGACATGGCTACTACCTCATTCGGAGACTCTGTGTGTGATCAGGTGCATGGAGGAGAGCCACGGTACAGCTACCTACAAGAACCAAGACGATGAGGACCCCAAGTGTGATGAAGAAGAAGAAGAGCTGCTGCGGAAGCTACAGGCGCCGGACGACCAACTGCGCCCAGACGTCCGACGAGTCCCAGGACGCGGACGACTGAACTCTCCGGACGTCCGGTACCTGACATCCAGAGCCAAATCTACGGACACCGGCCCCCTCCGGACGTCCGACACACCTATATCAGAGCCAAATTCATGGAAGACCAAAGCCTCCGGACGACCGGAAGACCCGCACCCGAGCCCAATTTACGGACGTCCGACAGCCCCCGGACGACCGGACCTTCCCGAAGCCCCGAACGTCCGACGCCTTCCCGATGTCCGACACCTGTGTGACCGCGCCCGCGGGCTGGAGCCCTTGTACCCCTTCACTTCGCCCCCATATGCACTAAGACTATAAATAGACCTCCTCCTCCTCCTAGTTAGGGTTAGCAAAGGATTAGCTCATGTTTGTGTGAGAGCATTTGATGTAGGGTGGAACCCTAATCGGAGATCTTTCACGTTTGGAGGGGATCCTACGGGGAGAACATGATGAACGGGCGGAAGAACACAAGGAAACACACATAAGAGGAATACTAAACCGACAAGTTCGATTACACAAGGGCTAGATCACCGAACACATAAGGTAGCACAAGATTCAAAATCAACAAAGGAAAGATACACGAGTAGCCGATCTTCTCCAAGAGGAGGTCTTGATGGGGTCCACCCTAGAGGGGGTCTTGAATCCGCTTGGGGGATCTTCTCCGAAGAGGCCGCGGACTCCGAGGAGAAGTACCAAGTGGATGAGCAAGGGCTCTCACACAAAAGATGAGCTAAACCAATGCTAACCCTAACTAGGAGGAGGTGGGAGAGTATATATAGTTTACGGGGCGAAAGGGTACACGGGCCTCGACCCAAGTGGCTGCACGCAGGCAGGGCCGGAAATTCCGGGCGCCGGAAGGTCCGGGCAGGGTCCGGCCTAAGCCGAGAGTTGATCCGGGTGGAGCTGGGCTGGCTTCCGGGGGCTGAAAGTTCCAGGCGGGCCGGAAGTTTCGGGGGCCGGAAGTTCCGGGCCGGGTTCTGGGCAGGTTCCGGGCTAACCAGAAAGGGGGCAGGCACGGACTGGTCGATGTCGTCGGGGGCCGGAAGCTCCGGGCTGGCCGGAAGTTCTGGGGGCAGGAAGTTCCGGGCTGAGGCCGGAAGTTCCGGGCTGTCCAGAGTGTTGACGCTTGTCATTTCTTCTTCAGCTCCTGGTTCCTTGGCTTGAACGTTGTACCTGATCACGCATAGTGTCTCGGACATAGGTAGTAGCCATGTCTCACTGGAAGGAAAAGGGAAATCGAATAGGAGTGATGTCACCTCGGATTGAATAACACGAGCTCTTGCTCTTGTCATGGGTCCACTTGGAGCTTGGATAGTTGATGGAAGGTCCATGGGGATGACCGAAGGATGCTCCGCATCATATCCCCCCCCCCTTGTGAAAGATCCGACCTCAGATCAAGATCTTCATCACCATGGTACGGCGCGAGGTCCTTGACGTAGAAGATGTCGCTCACATTGTACTTGTCTCGTGGTAGGTCGATCTTGTAGGCGTTGTCGTTGTAGCGTGCGAGCACCTTGAAAGGTCCATCGGCCAGAGGTAGAAGCTTGGACTTGCGTTCGTTGGGGAAGCGGTCCTTGCGAAGGTGTAGTCACATTAGATCACCAATGTTGAAGACCATGGGTTGTTTGTTGACGTTGAGCTTCATCGCTAGTCGTTGTACTTGGCACTCGACGGTTTGTCTTGTATCCTCATGCATCTTGTTGATGTAGCTTGCCCGTCCACTTGCATCCATGTTGGTGCGCTCTTGGAGAGGAAGTGGTAGAATGTCCAATGGTGACAACGGGTTGAAGCCGTAGACGATCTCGAAGTGTGTTACGCGATTGTAGGCATACTCGGCGATGGGTAGACATGCCTCCCACTCCTTGATGTTCTTCTTGATCAATACGTGAAGTAGAGTGGAGAGGGTGCGGTTCGTCACCTCCGTTTGGCCGTCGGTTTGAGGATGGTATGCGTATGAGAACAAGAGCTAGATTCCATGCTTGGCGCATAGGGTCTTCCAAAAGTAACTCAAGAACTTGACGTCACGATCAGAGACGATTGTCTTTGGTACTCCATGGAGTCGCAAGATTTCCCTACAAAAAAGATTAGCAATATGTGAAGCATCGTCTATCTTGTTGCAAGGAATGAAATGTGCCATCTTGGAAAATCTATCCACAACAACAAACACGGAATCCTTTCCATTTTTAGTTCTAGGAAAACCAAATACAAAATCCATGCTAATGTCTTCCCAAGGTTGATAGGGAATAGGAAGAGGCATGTAAAGACCATGAGATTGAGCTTTAGACTTAGCTTTGCGACATGTAGAGCAACGGTTGGTGAAGCGTGAAACGTCGCGGAACATCTTGGGCCAAAAGTAGTTCTTGGAGAGCGTGGTGAATGTCTTGTCGCGTCCAAAGTGTCCCATGAGTCCGCCTCCATGAGCCTCTTGCAAAAGGAGCAAACGAAGAGAAGACTCGGGAATGCATAGTTTGTTAGATCTCATAAGATAACCATCCTTGATATAATATTGTTCCCAAGACGTATGTGTCAAACACTTAGCATGAGGAATAGCAAAAGATGGATCATTAGTATACAAGTCTTTTATGTGCTCAAAGCCAATAACATTCAACTCAAGTTTAGTGACAAGCGTGCATATGCGTGAAAGTGCATCGGCTACAACATTTTCCTTACCCTTAATGTATTTAATGACATAAGGGAAAGATTCAATAAATTCACTCCATTTGGCATGACGCTTGTTCAACTTAGTTTGGCCTTTTAAGTACTTAAGCGTTTCGTGATCGGTATGGATGACAAATTCATGAGGTCGAAGGTAATGTTCCCAAACATGTAGTACACGCACTAGAGCATATAATTCCTTGTCATAGATGGGATAGTTTAGTTGAGCACCGGAGAGTTTTTAACTAAAATATGCAATTGCTCGTTTTTCTTGCATCAAAACTCCGCCAATTCCGGTACCACTTGCATCACAATGAACCTCAAAAGTTTTCTCAAAATTGGGAAAAGCAAGAATCGGAGCATGAGTAAGCAAAGATTTGAGCTCATCAAAAGCGGTGGATTGCAAAGATCCCCAAACAAAAGGAGTATTCGTCTTACTCAAGGCATGCAAAGGAGCGGCAACTGTGCTAAAGTTTTTCACAAAGCGACAATAAAAACCCGCAAGACCAAGAAAGCTACGCACTTGTTGCAAATTGGTGGGTTGGGGCCAGGTTTTAATTGCTTCAATTTTTGATTCATCAACATGGACACCCTTTGAGGATACAACAAAACCCAAGGAAACCACTTTGTCAACACCAAATGTGCATTTTTTCATGTTTGCATAAAGACTTTCCTTGCGAAGGGTTTGCAAAACAGCCCTAACATGATCAAGATGTTCATTCATGGTTTTGCTAAACACAAGAATATCGTCGAAGTAAACCACAACAAAGACTCCAATATAAGGACGAAGCACATGATGCATAAGGCGCACGAAAGTACCGGGAGCCTTCGATAGACCCATAGGCATCACTAAACACTCATACAATCCAAATTTTGTTTTGAAAGCAGTTTTCCATTCATCACCCTCTTGTATGCGAATTTGGTAATAGCCACTTTTAAGATCAATTTTTGAGAAAAAAGTTGGCTCCACTAAGTACATCAAGCATATCATCTAAGCGAGGAATGGGATGTCGATATCGAACGGTAATAGCATTTATAGGTCTACAATCGGAACACAAGCGGAAACTTCCATCGGGTTTAGGCACAAGTATAATGGGAACGGCACAAGGGCTTAAGCTTTCTCGTACATGACCGTTGTCGATGAGTTGTTGTACTTGCCTTTGAATTTCCTTGGTTTCTTCGGGATTTACTCGGTATGGAGCTTTATTTGGTAGAGGCGCTCCGGGGATGAGGTCGATTCGATGCTCAATGCCTCGAAGAGGAGGTAGACCCGGAGGTAGCTCATCGGGGAAAACATCTTGGAATTCCTGCAAAAGAGATTGAAATACTAAAGGTAGCTCATGAGAGGTGTTAGTTGTTGGCTCTCCATCCTTGCACACAAGAACAAAGTGCATCACACTAGATGGGTTCTCACGCACTTCTCTCATCTCACTTTTGGTGGCAAATAGGATGAGGTTTTTCTTTCTAGGCAAAGAGGCGCTCAAGTTTGCCTTGTGGCTCTCACTCACTTTTTGGTGGATCACTTTCTCACTCTTCTCTCCATGATGTGTGGCTTGTTTGTCGCCTAACACTTGACTAGGAGACATAGGTCGTAGCACATATTCCTTCCCTTTCATCTTGAAGCCTTAGTGATTAGTGCGCCCGTTGTGGAAGACACCACGGTCGAATTGCCATGGTCGACCAAGAAGGAGGTGGCAAACGGTCATTGGTACCACATCACACTCCCAAGTGTCCTCATATGCACCGATTTTGAAGGAGACTTGGACCATATGCTCGACTCGTATAGTGCCGGAGTCACTTAGACATTGAACCTTGTATGGATGCGGGTGCTTCCTCTTGACCAATTGAAGCTTGGAGCATAGTTCTTCACTTGCCAAGTTGTGGCAACTACCTCCGTCGATGATGACCTTGACGGATCTCCCCTTGATGCCGGCCTTTGTGTGGAAGATGTGGCATCTTTGGTCGTCTTCTTGTTGATGGTGAAGAGTTAAGACCTTGGAGATCACGAGAGTGGGGTTCGAATCCTCATCACAAAAGACTTGATCATCTTCATCTTCGTTCACTCGCTGGTGCATGGCCACTTGCTCAAGAGCTTCCATCTCCTCTTCACTCATTGAATCATAGGTGCCATCGTCGTTGAGGATCATGGTGTGCTTGTTGGTGCATTCATATGACTTGTGGACTCGGCCGCCGCAAGTGTAACACTTGATGGAGCTTATCTTGACGGTCTCATCGTTTGCAGTAGATGATGAAGCACGCGGTTTGAAGTTGCTTGTAGTAGGAGGAAGACGACTTGAGCTTGTCGAAGTTTTCTTGTAACTTGAATTGTCGTCGTTGCTTGTAGAAGGTTTGGTTGATGTAGATGTTGGAGGAGTTGTTGAAGATTGGTTGTTGGAGAAGCCGTAGGGCTTGGACGAGTACTTGGCGTACTTGAAGTCATCTTGCACTTGACGTTCCGCCTTTGTAGCTTGATGCACGATCTCAATGAGAGATGAGTAGGGTTGGAAGTCGGCGATCTTCTTGATGGGATGATTGAGTCCATTCAAGAAACGTGCCATTGTTTGCTCATCATCTTCCTTCACATTGGCTCGAATCATGGCTATCTCCATTTCCTTGTAGTATTCTTCAACACTCTTTGTTCCTTGCTTGAGAAGTTGGAGTTTCTTGAAGAGGTCGCGGTTGTAGTAGGTTGGCACAAAACGTGCTCTCATGACATCCTTCATTTGAGCCCAAGTGGTGATTGGAGGTTCACCTCTTGCTTGTCGTCGCTCATTGATTTGTTCCCACCATATGAGCACATAGTCTTGGAACTCAAGTGAGGCCATAGCGATATTCTTCTCTTCCTCATAGTTGTGCAAACGAAAGATTTTGTCGACCTTCAATGCCCATGAGAGGTACTCTTCGGGGTCATTGCTTCTATTGAACTTTGGCATGGTGAATTTGAGTTTTCCATATCGGTGCTCTTCATTTTGTTGTGGTCGAGGATGATGACGCCCTTGACGTGGATGACAATCATCTTCTTGGTGCTCTTGGTGTGGAGGAAGTCCATGATCAACTTGCTCTTGTTGAACTTGAGGTTGAGGTGGAGCTTGACGAGCTTGTTGAGGAGCTTGAGGAACTTGACGTTGCACACGTGGTTGGTAGTTCCTCTCTTGGATTTCTTCTCGAAGGGCTTCCTCTTGATTGAGCCGTTCGCGATTGCGGTTGGCGATGGCTCGACTTGATTCTTGAAGGGCACGTTGCACCTTAAGAGCTTGCGCTTCACGTTGTTGTTGTTGAAGACGTTGAGCCTCGGCGTCTTTTTCGTCTTGATGTAGACGCGCTCGTTCTTCCTCTTGGCGCCTTAGTCAATGTTGTTCTTGAGCTTGGGCAAAAGCGGCTTGGTTTGATTGAGGACGAGGGACTTGCTCATCGACTTGCTCTTGTGAATGCTTGTCATGTAGCGGGTTGCGAGATGCATGACGGTCTTGACGCGCGGCTCGTCGAAGGGTGTTCGATGACGGTGTACTTGAGTCGTAGAAGGTGTCGTCGGAGTGTCGACTCGAGCGGCGTCGTCTTGATGATGACGAAGTGGAATGATGTCGGTTCCTCATCAAGGCGCGGATCTCGTCCATTCTTGCATCATTCTCTTGTTTGTGCGCGTCGAACTTGTTGTCGAAGTAGTCCCTTGTATGTTGCTCGGAGAGTCGCAAGTCGGTGGCAAGGTTGTCGATGCGGTCGCTCATTGCTCGTTGCTCTTGATGTAACGCTCGTTGTGCACCAAAGAGGTGGCTCTTGGTGACGTATGATGACATGTTGTCGTCTTGCTCGATGAAGAGTGGGTTGGTAGAGGTACTTGGCCTATCCATCATTCCAAGCAAAATATGTGAGTGGTAGAAGGAGAAGAACTTATACCAATGTACCTTTGACCGATGTTGATGATGAATCAAGTTCACCCAAATGCGGACAATGAAATAGCACTATTGGTACCAATCCTTGTCGGTTCTCACACCTACACAAATAAAAGCTTATGGTGGAGCTTGGTGAGGATGGAGGCACAAAATTAGATGCAATTGAAAGTGAGATTCAATAATGTTGGAAAAGATTCACAAATTTGCAAATGCAACAAGTTGACCAAGCAAGTAGGGGTACACGGAAACACACTCGCAAATAGATAAGTGGGATTGTGCAAACCAAAAGTGAGCCAAAATGTGGAATCCACGAAAATGCTCTTGTTGCACAATACTAGAGAGACGCTAGCACGATTGCATAATAGGCGGATACGGAACTTGTGCACAACCTACTAGGCAAAATGCAACTATCTCTATCCCATTATGCTATATGTATGGTATTTGGTGCTATGATCCAAGATGATCCAATATGACAATCTTAATGTAGTATGATGCTATGGTTCTTTCTAATAAGCTCTTTGCTTATCTTTCCTCTTTGCTTAAAAGCTTGGGTGGCTCTCTCACTTTTGAGCTCTTTTCTCATGCAAAACTTTGCGAACCAAGATAGCACTAGTGTATGCTATGACAACTTTGTGAGACACAAATGGATCCCAATATATGCACCACGGTGGTATGGTATGTATGCTATGGAGTATGATCACTAATGTGCACAAGTCACGTTGCCTGCAATACTCAAAGGCTAGTCTCGATGGGTAAGCAACGCAAAAGATGGCTATGATGTTTATCAATGCAATGGCAAGGTTTGGACAAAGATGTCGTCGAGATTACCGTCGTTGCTTACGGTCGAGGTTCGAAATGGATGAGAAATGTGGACGATGATGTGATGCACAGTGTTCAGTACGTTGGCGAAGATGCCGCTGCACCGTGGTCGAAGTTGCCGAAGAAGCGGGGGTCACCGAAGATGCGCGACCTTTCTGTCTAGGCCGGAAGTTCCGGGCAAGACGGAAGGTCCGGGGCCCGGAAGTTCCGGGCTGGGCCGGAAGGTCCGGTGGCCGGAAGTTCCAGGCTGGGCCAGAAGTTCCGGGGGTCGGGATTCTGCCAAGAACAGGAACTTCGGGAACGAGGGTTTGGGCGGAACAATTGGGGGAAAACCCAAATCCTGAGGGGAAAAGAAGGAATTCGAGGGGAAGAAAGGTAGGGATGCTAGATCCACCTGAAGCAAAGCAAATCCACGGATCAAATCCAACAAAACTTCATCACAGCCAACAAATCACAAAAAAATTGGGGCTATTTTTGGTGTGGAATCTTCGGATTTAGGACGAAAACAACAAAATCAAGCTAGAAATCACGGGGTAGGGGCTCCAAAAAAGTGATCAACGCGGCTCATGATACCATATGATGTAGGGTGGAACCCTAATCGGAGATCTTTCACGTTTGGAGGGGATCCTACGAGGAAAACACGATGAACGGGCGGAAGAACACAAGGAAACACACACAAGACGAACACTAAACCGACAAGTTCGATTACACAAGTGCTAGATTACCGAACACATAAGGTAGCACAAGATTCAAAATCGACAAAGGAAAGATACACGAGTAGCCGATCTTCTCCGAGAGGAGGTCTTGATGGGGTCCACCCTAGAGGGGGTCTTGAATCCGCTTGGGGGACCTTCTCCGAAGAGGCCGTGAACTCCGAGGAGAAGTACCAAGTGGATGAGCAAGGGCTCTCACACCAAAGATGAGCTAAACCAATGCTAACCCTAACTAGGAGAAGGTGGGAGAGTATATATGGTTTACGGGGTGAAAGGGTACACGGGCCTCGACCCAAGTGGCTGCACGTAGGCAGGACCGGAAGTTTCGGGCTAGGCCGGAAGTTCCGGGCGCCGGAAGGTCCGGGCAAGGTCCGGCCTAAGCCGAGAGTTGACGCGGGTGGAGCTGGGCTGGCTTCCAGGGGCCGGAAGGTCCGGGCGGGCCGGAAGTTCCGGGCCAGGTTCCGGGCAAGTTCCGGGCTAACCAGAAAGTGGGGCAGGCCCGGACTGGTCGATGTCGTCGGGAGCCGAAAGCTCCAGGCTGGCCGGAAGTTCCGGGCTGAGGCCGGAAGTTCCGGGCTGTCCAGAGTGTTGACGCTTGTCGTTTCTTCTTCAGCTCCTGGTTCCTTGGCTTGAACGTTGTACCTGATCACGCATAGTGTCTCGGACTTAGGTAGTAGCCATGTCTCACTGGAAGGAAAAGGGAAATCGAATAGGAGTGATGCCACCTCGGATTGAATAGCACGAGCTCTTGCTCTTGTCATGGGTCCACCTGGAGCTTGGATAGTTGATGTGATGGGAATTTTTTTTGAAAACATTATTTTATTTTTAAGAAATTGCAAAACTGTATACTCGTTTTAAGATATTTCAGTTGTATTATCCTGTTGGCCGTGTGCTGGCCGAAGAGTGACTCTTCGGTTGAGCCCAGGCCGAAGAAGTACTCTTCGTCCGCTTCCAGGCCGAAAACCTTCTCTTCATAACACACCTGGCCAAAGAGTTTTCTTCGTTCCCTCATGGCGAAGACGTGTTCTTCGTTGCCGCAGAAACTAAAAGCACAAGATGTCATGCATGCACGTAAAAACCTAGTCAAGATTAGCTTTAACGTGGATGATATCGTAAGTATACCGATAAACTAGTTGGGTAGACGCACACAGGCGATACACTAGTGCATCTGTACATGCATTGTTCAGATTAGCGGGCCACGATCGCCACGTATTTCTAAGTGCATGCATGCAAAGATTCATGTGGCGGTAGGTACGTGCGCATTTATGTATTCGAATGCCAACAAACATATACATACTCACATACTCGCGTGCCGGCGAGCCGGGGATACCCACGCAGAGACGTGGCAGATCGATGGTGCGGGAAGACAGAAATCCTAGCCGCGTTTCGTTGGAAGGAGATGCCCGGGCTGACCGACACCCTCATATCCAGCCGAAATATGGGGCGGATGGTGTGCCCCACACCGAAACGTCCGGAAACCTGACGGTTTGATGGACGCCGTGTCCGTCGCCGCGGTGTGAACGCTAAGTGGCGCCGCTCCGGCTCGCTACCCAAGACGAAATCCGTCTATTTAAGCCGGTCGCCGTCCCACAACCCTAAACCACCCCTCCCCCCTCTCTGCGCCGCTAGTCCGAACCCATCCACCTCCTTCCTCTCCTGCTCCGGTGCTCTGCCCACGCTCCAGCACTCCACCATGGTACGAAGCAAGATCACCTACTATGCCATGCTGACGCCGGAGCGCCGCTACAAGATCCAGCAGCAGATCCGGGAGATGAAGCCACGCGCACCGCCCGTATCGATGCGAGGCTGCCTCTGGACTCGTCGGAGCCGAGGAAAGAGGACGAGGAGGAGATGGCTCCGATGGAGATGAAGGAGGAGGAGGAGCCGAACCAATAGGTGTCGACCTTCAACAAGGAGCGGGCGGAGGCGGAGTTCGCCGTCGCCCAGTCCGACGAGATGGCCAAGCAGCAGGCCATCCTAGAGTTCATCTAGGATGAGGCCTATGTGGAGGGCCAACCAGGCGTTCCTCCGGTGGGAGCAGGCGGAGACCGACGCGCTCTTCGCCAAGTTCGACGCGGAGATATAGAGGCAGATGAGGCCGGAGCAGAGCAACCGAAGGAGCCGGAGCTGCAGCTGCCACCCATACTGCTGGAGCCGGGCACAGAGATCGTCGTGATCTCGAACGAGGAGTAGTTAGGATCAATGCATTACGTAGATTCTATTTCCTTTTGCATGTGGGGCATTTGAGGGGCTGAATTTGCCGTATGTGGGTGTAGATGTTCTAAGTGCATGCATTGCGAAGGTTGCCTATCTTTTTTTTTTTGCGTATTCCTAGTGCATGCATACAATGAATAGGTGTGGCCGATGGGTACGTATTCAAATACCAATACACCTACATACTTGATACTCACACACCGGCCGGCATGTAGACATAGATAGCCACGAGTTGAAAGAATCGCTGAGATAAACATGAATTACGTGAGTCGCTACGTTTTGAACGGAATGTTTGTCGGCTACGGTGATATGAAGGGCTCTCTTCGGCCTGGTAGAGTACGAAGAATAGCTCTTCGGCCAGGGTAGAAACGAAGAGACCACTTTGGCTTTCGCGCGGACGAAGAGTACCTCTTGATCCTTTGCTCCACCAAGAGTCACACTTCGTCTGAACGTGACGATAGGGTAATATAACTGAAATATTTTAAAATGAGTATACTGTTTTGCAATTTCGTAAACATAAAATAATATTTTAAAAAATAAATTGATGGAAGGTCCATGGGGATGACCGAAGGATGCTCCGCATCAGCTTTGCTCATCCACTTGGTTACCTTCTCCTCGGAGCTCAGGACCTCTTCGGAGAAGATCCCCCAAGCGGATTCAAGACCCCCTCTAGGGTGGCCCCCATCAAGACCTCCTCACGGAGAAGAACGGCTACTCCTGTATCTTTCCTTTGTTGATTTTGAATCTTGTGCTACCTTATGTGTTCGGTGATCTAGCCCTTGTGTGATCGATACTTGTCGGTTTAGTGTTTCTCTTGTGTGTTTTTCCTCGTGTTCTTCCGCCCGTTCGTCGTGTTCCCCTCTGTAGGATCCCCTCCAAACGTGAAAGATCTCCGACTAGGGTTCCGCCCTACATCAAAAGTGAGCTATCAAGACAAGTTTGATGACCGCCAATGCATTTTACTCAGTAATAAATGACCAGGATTGAAGGGGAATCCTAATTTGCTTCGTCTTCTGTCCTTGAGCTCTTGACAAACCAATGCACTATACGGTTGTCCCACCACTCCACCCAGAGCTCTCACTGGCGTTGTTCATGCCACCGCGCCGCACACTAACGGTAAGGCAGCGATGGCATCCCGCCGCCGAGTCCTCGCCGCCTGACTTAACGCACACAAAATGGTAGGGAAGCGATGGCATCCCGTCATGCCGAGTTCATCGCCGCTCGCGACCTCACAACTATGTGGGAGGAATTTGATGATGCCAAGCCCGAATGGGTGTTAGAGCAAGAGGCGACCAAAGCCGTAGAGAGGGAGCGGAAAAGTCAGAAAGCACTCAAGAAAAGAGAGGCCCGCCGGCGCAAGAAAGAAAAGGACGCACGCGCTGCTGCGGAGAGGTCGGCGGAGATCCAAGCACGGTAGGGTGTCGCCGACAAATCCGGGAAGGAGAACGACGGTGTCTAGCAAGCATGTGAGAAGTAGTAGTACTAGTAGTTAGTGTGTGTGTCTGTGTCTAAGTACGAGTGTCGGTGTCAAAACCGGCGGATCTCGGGTAGGGGGTCCCGAACTGTGCGTCTAGGCGGATGGTAACAGGAGACAAGGGGCACGATGTTTTTACCCAGGTTCGGGCCCTCTCGATGGAGGTAATACCCTACTCCTGCTTGATTAATATTGATGATATGGGTAGTACAAGAGTAGATCTACCACGAGATCAAGGAGGCTAAACCCTAGAAGCTAGCCTATGGTATGATTGTTGTTCTGTCCTACGGACTAAAACCCTCCGGTTTATATAGACACCGGATAGGTTAGGGTTACACAGAGCCGGTTACAATGGTAGGAGATATACATATCCGTATCACCAAGCTTGCCTTCCACGCCAAGGAAAGTCCCATTCGGACACGGGACGAAGTCTTCAATCTTGTATCTTCATAGTCTTGGAGTCCGGCCGTGACTATAGTCCGGCTATCCGGACACCCCCTAGTCCGGGACTCCCTCAGTAGCCCCTGAACCAGGCTTCAATGACGACGAGTCCGGCCCGTTGATTCTCTTCGGCATTGCGAGGCGGGTTCCTCCTCCGAATACTTCATAGAAGGTTTTGAACACAAGGATAGTGTCCGGCTCTGCAAAACAAGTTCCACATGACACCGTAGAGAATAATTTTTGCACAGATCTGCTGACGTATTCTGTGGCGTGACATCACACCATGGCCAGGCCTTTATATGAATCGTTTTTTACCGTTCCACCTTAGTGCGTTTAGCGAGGCGGTTTCCTTGGCACGTCTTATCAAAGCATAGATCGTGCCCCCTTATTTCGGGATTCTCATCAATACGGACGTGGGTAACCCATCCGCGCCATTGATTACGGCGCTTGGGAGATAAGAGAGTTTTACCAGGCTGGTGGGGGACGCATAGCTCCATCCGTCCATATAAGGGGATAAGGATCCGCCTTTTCACCTACGCCTTCTTCCTCCTTTGCTTCTCCATTTCCGCGCACTCGAGCTCCAGCGCCCAAGTCCGCACATCCCACCTCAACCTTCTCCAACCATGTCGGGAGCGGAGGCGGTGGATGGCCTCCTCCGCCACGGAGGGGCACATCACAAGATCTGCGAGAGGCGGATACTTGTCCGGCGACATCGCGACACAGGCTGCCCGATGCGGGGCAGCTCATTCCAACCCCCGGGCCCCATGAGAGGGTGGTGTTTCTCCCCCACTTCCTCCGCGGACTAGATGTTCCACTTCACCCATTTGTCCGGGGGCTCATGTTCTACTACGGCCTGGACTTCCACGACCTGGCCCCGAATTTCATCCTCAACATCTCGGCGTTTATCGTGGGTGTGCGAGGCCTTCCTCTGCATCCAGCCCTACTTGGCTTATGGCTGAAGATCTTCAACGTCCGCTGAAGGTAGTGGGCGGCCGTCAAGCCGGAGTCGGAGGCGCCATGGTTGGCAAGATGGCCAAGGTCCTATGGCTCGAGGGCGCTTCGTGGAGACAATAAAGGTGGCAATCGGGTGGTTCTACATCACCGAGCCACGCGACCTGAATGGGTGGCGGCCCCAAATTCAGATCTGGCTTCCCCACACGGCTCTCGCCATGGAAAGAGACGGGCCCGACGGGGGAATTCGAAGAGCTATCCGGACTCGGACATGCGTCCAAAACCTGGTGGACAAGAATCTCGGGCTTGTCGATGTAATCCGGTGATGCTCATCCGCCGGATTCTCCCATGCCAACAACGGGCCTTTAACTTGTGGAGTTCGATCCAGCACAAAGACACGAACCTTGAGCCGCTCTTCGACACTACGCACGAAGATGCCCGGAAGGTGCTGTTCAAGGGCGCCAAGCACCAAAGATCCGCTAACAAAGATCGCGGATACAGCTCGCGCGTCAAGCCCGGCGAGGTAAGTTATTTTACCCTTTACGGACTCTTTTTCATAGATTGACTCTAGGTGGGATCTAAAACTCCCTATTCTTTGACAGACTGGCTGAAGACGCCCGGACAGATTAACTGCCCTGCACCTTTGCGGAAGACCAGCGGACGCCTGATTGACGGAGGCTGCTGGCTCCGCACCCCATGTGGTGCCGGAGAAGAAGGCTAAGAAGGAGGCCACGGAACTCGAAGGAGCTCCCGACGCCAGTCTTGTCCGATTCTGAAAGCAGAATCCTCTCCCGAGGACGAGGAGGAAGAAGAAAGCTCCTCCCCAACAGGGGAGGAGAAGAAAAGGAAGTCGTCGCCTAACCGGGAGGCCGGAGGGTCCAAGAAGGGAAGAACCCTTCCTCCGGACTTCTCCACCAACGTCGACGATGATGAGGAGGATTGGCCTACGAGGGCCAAGCCCCTGGCGAGATCGTAAGTGTCCGGATACCCATGGCTTTTTATTATTGCAGAGTGTTCTCTAATGTCGAACAATTGTACAGCCCGCCCAAGGGCGAGTTCGGTGATTCATCGAGCGGGTCCCTGGGCTCGTCGGAAATGGAGAGTACTTCGCTTCCGACCGCCTCCTCGCCCCACGCTGCAGACGACACCGAGGTGGTGCCCCAAGGGGGGCTCGGTCAAGAGGAGGTGGCGCTGGAGGAGCCACAAGGCAACCTCTCGGACTCCAGGCGCGCGGGGGGCAAGACCCCCAGGGGCTCTAAGCCCGACCCTCGTCCGGACTCCATGCCGGAACCATCAGCGTTCAAGTCCGCCAACGGATCCTTCGCAAGAAGGGTAAGACGCCGTGTCCTCCGCCCAACCGAGGCACCGGATAAGCATCGAGGCGCCAACGGCGCCTCCATCGAGGAGGAGCACCGCATCGTTATGAGTGCGGTGATCCGACAGATTCAGTCCGCCAAGAGCGGGCTGACCAAGCTGTACCAGCCTTCTAACAGGCTTTGAGGTAAGTTTTGAATTTGTAAAAATATAACCGCATAGACAGTAGCCCTCGATGCTTAGTTCGTGTTCGGAAAGAAAAGCCGGACTAAGGATCTAAAAAGATATACGCAGGGTCTAACATAAGTATGTCAATATGGGAATGCAAAGGCGCTGCTTGACCTCTGCCAGACCGATCATGGAGGTCAATGCATTGAAGCGTAACTCGAGCGGTCCGAGAACGAGCTCGGGCAAGCCAAGAAGCAGCTCGAGGACAAGGAAGGTAAAGAATACCTTATTAAAGAAATACCTTATAGAAAAGGTTTTGGTTGCAAAAAATAACAGGAATAACTTGGGTACTACAGGGGCCACGAACGAGGTGGCGACCCTGAAGGAGGCGGTGTCCGTGGCTGAAAACAAAGCGGCCGCGGAGTGCACCGAGCGAGAGAAGGGGGAGGCGCAGCTGGCCAAGGTGCGGCAAGAGCTTCAATCTCTCGTGGAAAAACACAAGGGTTTGGAGCGTGACTCGAAGACTCAAGAGTCCGAGCTCGCCTCGGCTCTTGAGAGTGCCAAAGCTGCTAAGGCCGAGGCCCAAAAAGCCCTCCAAGAAATTGAGTCGTTAAAGAAGATAGCGGCGGGTAAGGCATTCTTTATGCAAAGCAAGCATGTGAAAGTGAATTACCTATTACTTACCCAGATTCGGAGCTCTCGAGGAGCATTCGCAGATTTGCCCCGTAGTGTGTCTGATGCTGCCGCATTCTACCGCGCCAACGAGGGGAGCTCGACGGAAAAGGTGTTCTGGTCTCAAGATCTCGAGGCCGACCATCCGGTGCCTGAGCGACCAGTGAAGCAGCTGGTCGAGCTCCACAAGGTCGCCGAACAGGCCATGAAGGGCCTTATAAGCGGGTTGTGGCCATTGGAGGCCATGCCCGGAGCTACTTCGCTTGGTGCAGCGGCTGGTGGATGCCTGTCCACGAATTGAAGTCATCAAGCGCTCCGTCTGCATTGAAGGTGTCCATCGGGCCCTTGCCCGTGCTAAAGTGCATGGGGCAAGCTGGATGCGGAGAAGCTTGTGACGGACAGGCCACCAAGGGCCATGAGCATCGCACGCTGAAATGTACTATGAGGGCCTCTGAAGGGTGCCCTTGAATAGCGGATGAGTGCTCCAAAGATGTAATTTTGAATAAACTCGCATTTGTTATCCTGACGCTGAAAACTTGTTCATGTGCGCTAAGCAACACTTATTAATTTAAAATATTACCTTCATGCGGCCGCTTATCAAATTTGAGAGATGGCAAGTCGTTATTTCACCCCCATGCCACGAGTCTTTGGGGTGTTAGGGATAAACTTGAGCACTCTTGTTCCCATTCTTGGGTCCATCTAGGGAGGTGCTCAACACAATGAACAAGGCAACCGGACTTATAATGCTTGAACACTCTCACTTAGCCATAGAATTCTATAATTTTAAATTTCGGCGAAGCCCCTAGTATTTGGAACACCGAGTTCGGGGTGCTATCCTCGCCTTGGCCGGACAATTCCGGTTCCTCGCTCTAAGCGGCATAAGTCTTTAGGGACCCGAAAAAATCTCTCGAGCAGCGACCGGCTCTCGCCCTATCATGACGGTCAGGTTTAGCTTTCTCCACTGAGGTGCTCGACCCAGCTCAACTGGGGCACAATCGCAGTGGTTCTCCCGGTGCTACCTTAGCCGATATAGCGGAACGTAAGGTACCAAAACACGGGGAGGGCAAACCCAACTATTGACCCAAGACATGATTCGAGCCGATTCATATAATGCTGTAAGTTCGGGTGCCGACTTGTGAAAGTGTTCGACTTATCACACCATAATTTTGGGATACTTAAGCCATCGGTGTATTGGCCGTACCAAAGTGTATGGTTGCAACATGTCGTGAGATGAACATATGTATAGGTAGAGGAAGTAGAGCAATAATAAGAAAAAGCTATGTATTGTTTATTCAAAAGGGTACTGCAATGAAAGCAGAACGATAAAAATAGTGCGATAAGCAAGGGATGGGACTATCTAACATGTCCCCCTCCAGGGGTAAGCTGCGGGATGGTATGTAAAACAGGTATAAAGCTCGTAATAGAGACCACCTGAACACTTCGACGTGGCTTTCTGCTTCCCTGGCTGTTGCATCGTGAGTTCGGCGATTCAAGTGCCGGACAGGACTTCTCAAAGACGGAGTCCTGAAAGTAATAAAAAGGAAGAAAAAAGGAAAAAAGAAAAAGAATGACACAATCGGGAGCCCCTGGTGCGGTCGAGCCGCATTCTTGGCGTGCCGTGGTATTGCCCCTCCCCATATGCCCATGGTATCTCCAGAGCGTAATTATGTACGCGTAATACTAGCTTCGCAATTTCGCGAGGGCTGGGGTTGGGGCCGGATTGCTATGCGTGCTTGAATCGTGCCAGGCGGTCTTGTTGTAGGTTACTCCGGCGCGCTTGATGTTGTCCGGACGCTTAATGGCGGACTCGAGAGTTGCTTTGTGAGAGGCTGCTTTGTATCTCCGCCGAGGGTCGCCGTGTGCTCCTCCGCTCGGAGAGAGCGCTCGATGTTTCCATTGACCGTGATTACTCCTCAAGGGCTGGCATCTTGAGCTTGAGGTATCGTGAGTGCGGCACCGCATTGAACTTTGCAAATGCGGTTCGTCCGAGCAAAGGCGTGATATTTGTGGAATGGGACGATGTCGAAGATTAACTCTTCGCTTCGAAGTTATCCGGGATCCGAAGACCACTTCGAGTGTAAGCGAGCCCGCATAACTGGCCTCTACACGGTATGACGCCTTTAAAGGTCGTCTTTGTAGGTTTAATCCTTGAGGGTCTATGCCCATTTTGCGACTGTATCCCGATAAAGCAGGTTCAGTTGCTGCCGCAAATCCATCGGGACTCGGTTAGGTGAAATCCGTCGATAATTGGGTCAAGGACCAATGCGCGAAACCGCCGTGACGGATGCTAGTGGGAGGTCCTTCAATCAAAGGTGATCGGGCAGGAAGACCATGGGTTGAACTTGGGCGATCGCTCCATCGCAGATACGCCCTTTAGCGCACGCCGCTCCCTTTTGGGTATATGGGTTGCGTATATCATGTTCACCATCCGCACTTGCGTGGGAGAACCCTTCTGTCCTCTATTGTTCGGCGGCCGGAGCTCTTCCTCGTCATCGCTATGCAGCCCCTTGTCATTGAGTTTGGCACTTAACTTTCCTGCTTGCTTGAACACCCAACAGTCCCTGTTGGTGTGATTGGCTGGTTTTTCGGGGGTGCCATGTATCTGGCACAAGCGATCGAGTATTCGGTCCAAGTTGGACGGGCCCTGGGTATTTCTTTTGAATGGCTTCTTACGCTGACCGGGTTTAGAGCCTCTGAATCCGGCATTGACGATTGTATCTTCAGTGTTATCGCCGTTAATGCGGCGCTTGTTCTTGTTGCGGCGCGACCTGCCATTGCTGTCCTTGGTATCCGAACTATCTGGATGTTTGGCCAAGTTGTTGCTTCGAGCTAGCCAGCTGTCCTCTCCCGCACAAAAGCGGGTCATGAGTGTTGTGAAGGCTGCCATGGATTTTGGCTTTTCCTGTCTTAGGTGCCGGGCAAGCCACTCGTTGCGGATGTTATGTCTGAAGGCTGCAAGGGCCTCTGCATCCGGACAGTCAACGATTTGATTTTTCTTTGTTAGGAACCGTGTCCAGAATTGTCTGGCCGATTCTTCTGGCTGCTGGATTATGTGGCTAAGGTCATCGGCGTCGGTGGTCGCACATATGTGCCCCGAAGTTATCAAGGAATGCGGCTTCGTGTCCTCCCAACAACCAATTGATTCTCGCCGGCAAGCTGTTGAGCCAATGCCGAGCTGGTCCTTTAAGCTTGAGGGAGGTATTTGATGGCATGTAGATCATCACGCGGGCCATGTGGATATGGAGGAGATAGTCCTCGATCCGCACCGCAGGATCTGTGGTACCATCGTATGATTCGATGTTTACGGGTTTGAAGCCCTCGGGATTTGATGATCCATTACTTCATCCGTGAAGCATAGTGGGTGTCTTGGCGCCTCAGATTGGGCTATATCACGACGTAGCTCATATGAGCTTTGTTCATCGTGTTCGCCCGCCGGGTTTGTTGTATCCGCGCGACGGTAATCATCCGGCGTCGTTGGGCGCCCACGCGATCCGTAGATCGATCTTGTATGTTTTACCTTATCCTCCAATATATCTCGCAAGTCTGGCGCGTTTTCCCGTGCCTTGGTACTTTTTGAGCGGCGTCGGTGTGTGGCTTGAGCGGAGGGCCGAGAGGCTTCTCTGTCGCGGCCACGGGGTGGCTGGTCTGCCATGTCGTGCGCTGGTGACTTGGGTGTGTTCGGCGGGATCCTCAGGCACGACAAATTCGTCGTCGTCGAGGCTTGCCTCATCTTCGGAGGGAGGCGCATAATTATCGTCCTCGACCTCTCTTTCTGCCGCACTGTCGTGTGTACTTGCTTCTCCCTCCTCCTGCGCTGAGTCCTGCTGGAGGGGGTTCTCTTCGGCACTGTCTGGGGTGTTCTTATCTCCCGTGCCGGAATCGCCATTTTTATTGTGGCGAGATTTAGAGCGGCGCCGCTGACGTCGGCGCTTCGGCTGTTTCTTGGAAGGGTCATCCTCCGTTGTTCCATCACCGTTCCCATCTTTTGGGATGTCCACCATGTATATGTCATATGACGAGGTGGCCTTCCAGTGCACTCTAGGCGTTGGGTCTTGGTCGTCTCCGGCGTCGTCGTCCATACCGTCGACGTCATCGGAGTCGAAGTCGAGCATGTCGGTTAAATCATCGACAGCGGCTACAAAGTGGGTGGTGGGTGGGCGTTGAATTTCTTCGTCCGTATCCCAACCTTCCTGTCCGCAGTCCGGCCAGGGCTCTCCGGATAAAGAGAGAGACTTTAGCGAATTCAGAATGTCGCCAAAGGGCGAAAAGCTGAAATATGTCATGCAGTGAACTCCATAACGGGCGCCCAATCGGATTCGATTGGTAGGGCGCGGAGGGTTGAGTCCGGAGAGGAGTCCGCACCGGAGTCGAGGTCTTCGTAGCGACAGGATGGAGTTCGCTCAATCGCCAGAGATTGTAGCCCCGAGGCGGTGTCCAACCACTCGTCCTCGATCGGGAATCCGCCCGGATTAAGGGTCGGAGCGGATGCCGGTGCGGCCTCGTGGCAATCGCTCGCCGCAGAGCTAGATCATGCCCATCGAGACAAGTCGCGCGCTGCTTATTGCGGCTCGAATCCGTCGAAGATCAAGTCTCCGCGGATATCGGCCGATAGTTCAAACTTCCAAATCTGACACGATGGCGGGCGTAGCTTCGACCTGCTCCGGATGGCTGCTTAATTGGCCCGCATGCAAAGCCGCCGAATACGAAGATCTGTCCGGGAGAAAAGTCTCACCGACCACGTCGTTGTTGATGATCGGTATCCATCGAGCCTATTGGTGACGACACGGAGGAACTCTCAATGAAAGCACCAATGTCGGTGTCAAACCGCGGATCTCGGTAGGGGGTCCCGAGCTGTGCGCCTAGGCGGATGGTAACAGGAGACAAGGGCACGATGTTTTACCCAGTGTTCGCCCTCTCGATGGAGGTAATACCTACTACCCTGCTTGATTAATATTGATGATATGGGTAGTACAAGAGTAGATCTACCACGAGATCAAGGAGGCTAAACCCTAGATGCTAGCCTATGGTATGATTGTTGTTTTGTCCTACGGACTAAAACCCTCCGGTTTATATAGACACCGGATAGGTTAGGTTTACACAGAGTCGGTTACAATGGTAGGAGATCTACATATCCGTATCGCCAAGCTTGCCTTCCACGCCAAGGAAAGTCCCATCCGGACACGGGACGAAGTCTTCAATCTTGTATCTTCATAGTCTTGGAGTCCGACCGTGACGATAGTCCGGCTATCCGGACACCACCTAGTCCGGGACTCCCTCAACGAGCATGTACTAGTACTACTAGTTACTACTGTAGTTTTTAGAGCAAATTACCAGTACATTAGCCTAGACTAAATGGAAACATTCCTATCCTATGCATCAAATGGCATCTCTTTCTCTATAGGAATTGAGATGCATGTCATCTCACTTCCTATGATTTTCATATTCCTATCCTATGAACGAAAGGAGGCCTCTGTTGGAGTAAATATCTGTAGCTAGCATCTTCGCTGGTACAGTAGTTTTCTTCAAGAAGCGGAATTCAACGAAGTCATGATGGTTCCTTCGTCCGAGCAACTTCAAAGTGGGAAGTGGGCCTGTGATTTGACGGCTCATTAGTCATTGTTATCTGGGCGCGACGACTGGGTGACTCTCCTTGGAGTTCGTGTGCATGGCAAGTGGACCAGGATGGTTGACGCCCCACATGTTGGCGAACGGAAGTATTCTTTCCGATATCGAGGAGCAAGGAAACCGCGTGGTATAGTATCACTGCTGATTGGTTCAAAAAAAAATAGTATCACCGCCGATTTATAATTATTTTTATTTCGATGAATGCTAGCGTTTCAACTCTTACGACGAAGGGTGCCAAACACGGCGACGTGCTGGATGTCCCACGTCGCCGAAAGAGTGGGACATGAACAGCGTGGTAGAGCCCAACAGAAAAAAACAGCGTGGTAGAGCGTCTCCACTTCTTCCACTTCTGGGTCGGAGACCACACGTAGTAGTACTTATTGGTATGAACGATACAAAGTGCGACCTGGAGAGAAAGACACATCTAGTTGGAAGGTCTCGGGGCATACACGTAAACAAATATAAAAGTTAATATGCCTCCAACTAATATAGTAGTAGTAGAGTACTTAGGCACGCATCTCCATAACATCACCGTGCATTGCACGTACAACATTTAGTGGTAGTACGTAGTAAGAGACAAATGCCGCCCAAGAGTTCCCTTCTCGACCTACTTTTGGGTGTTTGGTAGAGTGTATGGAGGGTGCATGAGTCCACACTAGTTTAGCACAAATACACTAGAAGCATGCATGAAGAGAGCATGCATGAAGAGGGGTGTTGAGTTGAGCATGCATGAAGAGGGAACAACTATGCTGAGACGAGAACGCAACCAAACACACCATGTATTCCATGCATGTTCATACCATTTGTGCCTTTCTACTTCACTTACTGCGCTACATTACTCAGGTTCGTACATCCACTCCTGGGTACATGTCCGTCTCATAGTTCCAGTCCACGTGTTCTTCATATAGATGGAACGATCGTTGCATAACACGTGCACCTTGATGCTAGATGTCTCGCGTGTTGGCAAAAGGATGAACAAAGCTCACGTAAAAAAATAGAGTGGAAGAACAATAGATTCCGGACGATCGAGAAGGAGCAAGGAACCTCGTGGTGGAGCGTCTGCACTCATAATATTTAATATTATTCAGTGATATAAAATTAACCAATCATCTCCACAGTGGACTGGAAGAGTACGAAACACGGCAGCCCAGTGTAGTTACATCATACTAGTACATGGCTAACCCATGCTATCACCATATTTCTTGGCTTCGTATGACACCTATCTCTAGTAATCCAAAGAGCTCAGACGCTTCTCCTCCTCGCCTTTATCAAAGTGCGGCGGGCTGGCATTTCTGCCGCCTATTGAGGTTGGTTAACTATCACATGTTAGCGACATGCCAAGAGCATTCTAAAAAATTCCTTTCACGTTCGTTTTCAAAAGAAAAAATCCTTTCACGCATTTAATTTTCCTGTATGCTTTGAGCAACTTGCATGTCCTATATCGCTCTGTTTGATACTCTAACTTAGCTAGAGGTTAGACTAACTCATGACTAACCCTGAGCTAACTGTAGGTGTTTGGGTGACAGGGTTAGATTGACAATAAATGCACTTCATGGAGAGAGAAAAGTGATTTTTCAGTGGTCCCAATGAGAACTATCTCCAGTTAGCACCTCTTGGGTGGGATAGTTTTTTTTGGTGGGTTCGGTGCAACTTGCTCCAATTTAAACCCTCATGCTAGGATATTTTAGGGCTATTTGAGCCCCAACTAGCTCAAACTAACTCTAACCCATGGATCCAAACAGGGCCTATGGCCAGTCTCGACGCGGAGCAGTCGCGTGCACCGGGAAGCGGCGCCCTCTCGGCCGTCGCGCCACTTCAAAGCCGGCGCTAGTGAGAGGTCGCCTCCGCTCTGGCCGGGCATTAATGCGGCACTGACGCTCCAGGGCGACGCTGACCGTTTAACACGGAAGCGACGCCGCAAGGGAGTATAGGTTTTGAACCGTTTTGTGTAGTAGTAATGGTAGTTTGCAAAACTACTCAATTATTGCACTCAGTTTCCTAAGAAATTGTGGTAAAAAACGTTACTCCACAGCCCGCTTCCCTTCTCCTTCCTGCTCGTGATTTACGTGGCCATGTTAACGTGGTTGTGTCAAAAAAATGTCACTTCCTGGTCGTGATTTGCGTTATATAATTACAAGCAAGATTCTCGTGCATTGCACGAAACATCAATATGCATTCTTTTACAAAACACCTGTTGTGATTGACCCATGCAGGAGTAATCCCGTGTGTAAAAACTAATGATATCTCGAGAATTTTATCGGAAAACTGGTATCTCGAGAATGTCATCGAAAAAATGAAAGATGAGAGATAAGGCGAGGAGGAGTGGAGCATGGTGGTGACTGGTGGTCGGAATGGGCGGAGGCATGGGGATGGATGGCGCCGGCAGGCGGCAGCGGCCACCATGCATGCTAGATGGTTCCAGAGACTTATTCCTTTTTAATTTGCTGAGCAATGAGGTTGCGGGAGATAATGATGTGGAGAGAGGTGCGGGTATCTTTTGTAAATTATCATAGTTTTCTTTCTATCCGTCAGATATAGATCATACGGTCTGTATTACAAGATGGCAGGCACACCATCATCGTCATCTCGTTTTTTATAAGGGTACAGATGATAAGTTTGCTGACTACTAAAGTAAAGTGGAATCTGTCCATGTTATGCAAGTAAATAAAGGTGATTTTTTATCATACGGGTAAGGTTGGATGAAGGGTGGTAGGAACAAATTCTCCGCCTAGAGCATGTGTGTGTGAGATGGAGTCTTAGTGTATGTGGGGTGTGTGTGTGTGTGTGAGAGAGAGAGAGAGAGAGAGAGAGAGAGAGAGAGCGAGAGAGAGATGGAGTCTTAGTGTGTGTGTGTGTGTGTGTGTGAGAGAGAGAGAGAGAGAGAGATGGAGTCTAAGTGTGTGTGGGGGGAGGGGTGCGTGCGTGTGTGTGTGTGTTTGTGTGTGTGTGTGTGAGAGAGAGACAGAGAGAAATGGAGTCTTAGTGTGTGTGTGGGGGGGTGCATGCGTGTGTGTGTGTGTGTGTGTGTGTGTGTCGCGGGGTCCTTTGTGGTGGATGTAGTTTAAGTGTGCATGGCTTCATCATAGAGAGGTGATGTGTATGGCAGAGGCCACCAACGATGGGGTGCGAGAGAAAATGCCCGAGAGAGGGAAGAGAAGGTGCGTCTGGCGTGAGAGGAGTCGACATCGAGAGAACGTGTTTGTTCGAGAGACACCGAGGAAGACTACTATATATCGATGGTGCATGTAGGCGGGAATTAAACAAAGGGATGGTCTTATTGGTTTCAGGGATATAGAGGAAAAGTGAGAGGCGCGGGGGGGGGGGGGGGTAGCTATAAGGAGATTGTTAAGTGTGAGTGTGTGTTTTGCCCATCCAGGCGGAAGTTATGTGCACAAAAGAGGAGAATGATTCGATGTGGCGTTAGGATTGAGGGTAATTAACTATGTATGGAGACATAGAGACCTTCAACATGCATGTGTGAGAGGTATACATGAATACGTGGGATGTGTGTGTGTGCGCGCGCGCATGATCGAGATAAAAGAAAGAAGACATAAGTCATAAGATCAACAACATTGGAGAGACGGGTCGGTATGACAATATGCATGCATGTGAGAATGCAGGGAAGAAGGCCCGACAATTGAGCATGTGTTTTTGTCTTTAAGAGATAGTGGCGTGGGCTGGAGCATGCATCTATGGCGAGCAGAGGGGGTGAGGCGCAACGATTGTGCAAAAGAGATCAACCTATAAATGCATATGTATGGAGAGACATATATAGTGTGGGTGATAGGAAGCAAGACTCCGTGCGAGAAAGAAATGCTGACGGAGAAACTACAGAGATGGAGATGCTAGCTAGAGGGACATCCGTTAGTTTGGGTGTTGGAGAGGACCGTCAGGTGGTTCAAAGGGTGAAGTTATATATGTGTGTGAGAGGGCACTTGACTGCATGTAGAGAGAAACATATGTAGTGTGCGTGATAGGAATCAAGAGTGAGGGCGAGAAAGAAGGTTGATGGAGAAACAGATAAATAGAAAGATAAAGATGCTAGCTAGTGTGCGTTAGAGATAGGAGTCGAGTGGATCAGAAGGCTGGGTTATGTGTGTGGGTGTGAGAGAGATAGAGAGAGGGTGCATGTGAGTCACATACAAATAGATATCGAGAGAAATGAGATCTAGAGAGACGGAGTTTTGTGTCTCATGAGAGAGAAAGATATTTCACAACGAGAGTGATAGCTAGAGAGACATATGAGGGAACACAAGATATCTCTAGGGAGAGAGGGTGTGTTTGAGCGACATACAAGAGAACAATGGAGAAATATGAGACCCTGGGAGACAGAGTTTGTGTTTGTGTGTGAGAAAGAGATATTGAAGAGGAAGAGTCGAGGTTCTCATATCTAAGGAGCGAAAGACATCTCTCAGATGAGGGGTGTGCGAGTGGCACACATGGGAATAGTTGAGAGAAATGAGACCCCGGAGACAAAGATTTGTGTTTGTGTGAGAGAAAGAGATTCCACATGGAGAATCATAGCTAGAGACACATAGCAGGGAGCGAGATATACTTAGAGAGAGATAGAGTGATGAAGGTCGAGGAGAGAGTACCGTCGAGCAGTGTTACGAAGATAAAAGATCATTGTCGACATACAGGTAGCACGAGAGATGCCTGAGAGACGATGAACGCGGTATAGGTCCAGAGAGATAGTCCTATATAAGCATGAGTGATAGCTATATGAGATGAATATCTGGATTAAAGGGATTCAAATATTTAAACTGGAGATCACGACATCGATAATATCATAACGCAAATTGGTGTATCAAACATGCATATTCATTTGAATTTGGGCACACGTGTAATGTTATATAGTTTATCAATATTGGTGATCCATAGATTCTTCAATTACAAACAATGCATGGTTTATATGCAATTAATGTCTAAACGGGATTAAACTATATGTTGCGTGTGTGAAACACATTATACATGTTTGAGAAGTTAAAAAACCCGCATGAAACACACATTAATTGGAGACAGTTAGCGAGGAATGCATACATTGGATTTCAACATAAAGTGGTTTCAAATATTTGAAAATCCAAATTGATGGATACAACCTTATGAATCTGAGATCATGCCATTTGTAAACCATATTTATGTATAAATGGTGTTGTGCTTTTGAAAGTATATATAAAAAATGATGTATATAGAATGTAATTCCAATTGAAAATGGATCCGCCCGAAAAAAATAGTAGAATACAAACGGGATTCGAATTGAGTTGGCACGGTAAACGTGCACTGTGCAAAATTTGAACGAAGCGGGGAAAGTCGCGAGAGTCACCAAACCAAAATCTGAGATGGAAATCACTACGCCTATCCCTGCCATGTAAAGCCTATCTGCTGGATTTCTATAGGTTTCGATAGGGGTAGGTTTGTAATTTCACCCAAACGTGACGTAACCGTCTCTCACCCGGATTCATACACGGTGGGCGCCAAAACACAGTGTGCCCTCGGCCGAAATCGACTCCCTCCCCGATTCATATTCATACACGGTGGGCACCAAAAACAAACTCTCGTCGGCAAATATTCGGTGTAGGCGAGATTACCGTCCTATCCCCAACCGACTAATGTTGATGTGATGTAGTAGAAATTTGAAACGGGGGCTAAGTTTGTAAATTTCCTCGCATTTGAGACAAAGCGCCCTGAATACATGGTTCCCCGCCTTCCTCTCTACCTCCCTTTTCCCCATTCGTACTCCGTGGGCGCCAAAACACCCTCTCCACCCCACCCTCCTCCGTCCGCCGCCGTCCGCCACCCCATCCACCGCCGTCCGCCACCCCATCCACCGCCGTCCTCCTCCACCATGCCGGAGCTGATACCCCGACGCTACCGTCCATTACAAGAGATCAGCCTCTCTCATCCACGCCTTCGGACCGGGATCCTTGCATCCCGTCCTCTCGCTTCATCCCCGCCGTCGTCCACCTTGCCGGCGCCGCTCCTACGACCGTCTCGTCCACCACGCCCTGCCGCCACCGTCTACCCTCCTAGATCTGCTTCCACACCGCTGACAGCCATCGCTACCGCAACACCGTCAAATTCTCAGCAGATGCATACACGGCGCCGCACCCAGAGGCGGTACTCTTTCGTATCTGCTCAACTTATTTATCGCAGCAAGAAAATAGATCGCCACTGCTTTACTCTGATTTCTTGTCTTGGTTGCGAAGTTGCGTTTGTCCGGTTTGCACGTTCAGATCCGCCATGGCACGCTCAACACTATACTCCCAATGCTTATGGTTTTCCCTTTATATTCCACACTAGTTAAATCACAGAGACTAAATTTCAAAATTGGGTCATCGATTTTTGAGCTCACGGAGTTCGCGGTGCGATCAAGGGCTCGAGGTGGTTGTGGGGCCTCACGAACTAAGAAAACTCGACGGGGTGGGGGGTGGGGTGGCGGAGGAACACAGGCGGTGGGGGCGGTGGTCCGCCGGGCGGCCCGTGCAAGGTGTTCTCAGATGGGAAGAATTAAGAGACGAGGAAGAAGAAGGGTTAGGAGACATAGGATCTTCATCCAACCGCCTGAAATGGTCGAGAGACAGCTGGGAGTTGCATTCTTAATGCGCTCTGGTTCATCTTGTGTGGGCACTACACAACCAACATTTTATTATCCAAAATCTGCTTGCTCTTCTTTACCATGTTCCTCTTCCGTTCTTCTTTAATATATCTCTCTCCGTTCCTAAATACAAGTCTTTGTATAGATTCCACCATGGACTACATATGGAGCAAAATGAGTGAATCTACACTCTAAAATGTATCTGGATACATCTGTATGTGATCCATAGTGGAAATCTCTACCAAGACTTATATTTTGGAACGGAGGAGTATGCTAGTAGTACAAGATGTTCCTTGTCTCAAGATGAGCAGGACATTTGCAGTGTAGAGGTCTATACGGTCGGCTGTGATGGACACTTTGAGCCTCTTTGATTCGTAGGATCTTGTAAACATAGGAATAGGATTTGTAGTGGCCTGCCCACTTGAATCCTATAAGAATAGCAAGGAAATGCACGGAGCTGTGTCGCCTTTGAGAGTTACACTGATATTAACAATACCGCACCTTCACTTGAAGAGAGCTAGTATCCGAGGCCTTTCTAGCCGTGCCGGCAATACTAGCACATATATTCCAGCAAGTTCCACTTTGCTGATTTTACTCTAATGCTTAAGGTTTTCCCGTGATATCTACACTATGATCTGTGTAGCTGCTTTGTGTCGCACTAGCAGCAGTCCACTCTTGAAGCTAAACACGCAATGACTTACAAAATTGGCACCAAGGCATTGAGTGCCATTTCGATGCAATGAAACTCATACGCTCCCCACCTGTTTACTCTTGTTCGAATATGATCCTAATGACTATTCTAACCTCGAGGAGTCAAAGGCGATGGCCTATCCTGTTCACCCATCAAGGTGCCTGTCCTAATTTGGCAATGTTTTATTGATTGCGGGTATCTTGCATATGTTGTCATGCATTTCTTCTACTTTGCTGCACCGCCATCTCGCTTAGTTATATATGTCGAGATGCCATGCCCATCCATTATCAATACATATTCCATCATCATCATACCATGTTTTTCCACTCAAATGTTGTTCTTGTGCATCGACATCAAAAAGAAGAGGGTGATTGCCGAACTCAAGGAGCACCAAACAAAGTCCTTGAAAACGTGGTGGTCTTTGGAGAAATCAACATCACCCCACTTATATTGGCTATACAACCAGTGACACAAAACGTAGGACCGACTCCAGCAGACTGTACCCATACTTCATTGGCCACACCACTAGCCCCACCACACAGGACCTGCACTCCAGCAAAAGGTATACTAATTTCATTTGCCATAGCACCAGCTGTACCACAGAAAAATCCCACTCCAGCAAAAAGTACAACAAGTCCACCGGCCGAAGACCTATCCCAACTGCAGAGACGGCCAATTCCTGCAGATTGGAACCCCATTCCATTTATTCCCAGTTTAAAAGACAATGCTTTCAATGTTGTTAGGGACTACGTGCATATATTCCCATCATGGGAAGATTATTGTGAAGACAAACACCATTTTCACATCTTCCTGTCCAACTTACGTGTAAGTGCTATTATTCATGGTTATTATTTTCCTGTTTTGTGCTGATTGAACACATCAATGATTTACATTACATTGTTGTAACTAGGCGAGGGTCAATCTGGATAGTCATGACGAGCAAAGCTTGCTTGTGCTTTTCAAGGAAGCATTGCAGCAGTATCGGTGTTACCTGAGGAAATCACACTTTGGTGGCAAGTCTATAAACGAATTTCCGGTGAAGTCTCCTATGCTAAATTTAGAAGACATTGAATGGAAAAACCTTGTTATGCACTGGTCTCATTCCTAGGATGAGGTACTGTCTATGAAATCACATGACAATTTGAACTTCTACTTTCCCGCATGTGCCTTACGGATCTTTTTTGCAGGAAATCTGCTCGAAGAAGAATTCCGGTTTGAAAAGAACGACATGATATCGCAAATATGCTGCCCGCTGCTATGCTCTTGTTCGTACCTGTTGTCCTGTATCACTGTACTTGCATACATACCTGATTCATTATGTGACAGCAGTATGCATGATAGCTTGCTTATCAATTGTTCGCTCCAAATTATCTGATCTGTATGAATGGTTACATTAGTGTAGAATATATCCAATGCCAATGTTTTTTTAGCTCTGCATTGTTCTTGTAAGTACATGATGTCCTTTATCAGTGTACTTATAATGACAGGTAGTTGTTCATGTACCCTCACTTTGCAGCTTATTTTCCTTTGCCCTCCATTTTCTACACATCAGATCTATATTTACTCTTACCATAAGGTTGGTACTGAAGAAGTTTAGCTGTGCATTGCTCTTGACTGTACCTTTTGCGTGTATTGCTGCACTTACATTTATAGCTACTTGGTTATGTAGCATCACTCTTCATCTTATCTTAAATATTCTCCAATTTTTCGTATATTATCACATCTATATTTACTCTTAACAAAATGTAGAATAAAGGCAATGCTTTTGAAGAAGATTCTGTGGTAAACTTCATGAATTTCCCCCACCCCATTGATGCGGAGCATCCCAAGTTCATCCCCATGTACACTGCGACTACTCTCCAAACCCCAAGAGGACTTATGACGACACCTCAACTATATGCCATTGGACACAAGGTGAACTCGCTCCTTTCCGAACCTTCACTTCCTACATGTGAGACATGGCTACTACCTCCAACGTGTGTTCTATGCATGATCAGGTACTTGGAGGAAAGCCACGAAGCCACCACATCCAACGGAACAGCTAGCGAGGGCGCCAAGTACAAGGACCAAGAGAAGAACCTGCGCGAAGCTACAGCCACCAGATGACCGGCCCAGCCCGGACGTCCGGCCCCTGAGGACCCGAGCCGAATCTACGGACGAACGGAGCCACCGGACATCCGACGACTCCCAGCGCCCGGACGACCGCCAGACACCGGACGTCCGACACTCTTCAGCGCCCGGACGACCGACGCCGACCGGACGTCCGACACCACCTGTCCAGAGCCAAAACGCCGGACGTTCGACATGCACCGGACGACCGGACCCTCGCGAGCCACCGGACGTCCGGTACCTATCGGACGTCCGACGCCTGTGCGCCCGCCCGTGTGTTGGGCCGAAGCCACTTACCCTTTCATTCGCCTAGACTATATATACCCCTCCACCTCCTCCTAGTTAGGGTTAGCGTTGATTTAGCTCATTGTTAGATAGAGCTTCGCTCATCCATATCGGATCTCCTCCTCGTGAGAGACCGCGGCCTCTTCGGAGAAGATCCACCATGGATTCAAGTCCCCTTTACGGGAAGATCCCTCGTGGATTCAAGACCTTCTCTCGGAGATGAGCTACCGCCACTTGTATCGTCCGTTGTTGACTTTGGATCATGTATCTCCCTTTGTGTTCATCGATCTAGCACATGTGTGATTGATCTTGTTGGTTTGAGTGATTCTCTTGTGTTTTCCCCGTGATTTCCCGCGTGTTCTTTCGCTCGTTCTTCGTGTTCCTCGTAGGGATCCTCCCCAAACGTGAAAGATCGTCCACATAGGGTTCCGCCCTACATCAACCATCAGCATGGACAAGGCCTTTATAGAGCCTGTCTTCACCAATAATGTAAGTTTGTCCATCTCAAGCCTTCAAACTTTGTTGTATATATTTGGTTAGGCATGACTTCAACAACTGTTTATTTTTGGTGTTTGCATCAAATTGCTTATTTAAAGTTTATTATGTAGTTCATAAACAAAAGTTTGTCCTTCCTCAATTTAAGTTTTCAGTTGTACAACCAAGTTCCTTCTTCATACCATGTAAATTAAACTATCTGAGCAAGTGATCTTCTTTTGCTTTGCATGTATGCTTCATTTTTCATCGTAATCCGGTGGTGTGGTGAACCTACCCACTACAGCACAATGTCATGTTCTGCAATGTCTTAACTATGAACAATGTCATATCATTCTACTATTATTTAAACTGTCTCTTTATTTGCCAATTTGAAATGGTATAAATTGATAGCACACTAACCATTGATACTTATGAGTTCTTGATCTGTAATCCAGTGTTGTCATGAAGCTGCCAACTCCTTCACAACGTCATTTCCTGCCATGTCTTGACCTGAACAATACCATGTTGTGTTGATGCAATTTTAAACTGTGTCACTTTATTAAATCAAGAAGAAATGTGATGAATTGTCGACCGATACTTTTACGTGCAAAACCTGTCATCATGCGCTTGTTTATCTTTTGAGTGAGGAAGATATAAGTGTTGAACAAGCGCAGATCTCATCATCTTGCTCAGCTGCTTGCGCTGCAGCTCCCAAAGAAGGCTAACCTTTCTTGAACTCTATTGAAGTGTTGTCGGTTTTGTATATTATTTTGCGGCGTGTTTATTTTAATGGTGGCGATCTTGATGCCAGTGTATGTGATCTGCTCATCCGCTTGTGCTTTATTATCATAGTGGCGAACTTTGATGCCCGTGGATGTAATATGCCGTAATTTCTTTATTGTATAGTCTAGGTTTTTTCTTATTCACGATGCTGCAGTTATTTTACTGTGTATATATCGTGTCTTCACAGTAAACCGGCCAAACCGTAAAATTACGGTACATAATAGGGCCGTCATGCAATCACGATGTAGGTTGGGCCTGAAACGTGCCGAACAGCTCACGGGCCGGCAGCAGCCCGAAATGAACCCCGGCCCATGATTGTGCGAATCAAATCACGGGCTTTTAACAGGCCAAAATTGTCTCGGTCCTTGTTTGTCCCAATCAGATATCGGCTGCGAGCAGGCCGGATGCAAATAGGGCCGTAATTAGGCCCAACTATATGACGGGCTTTTAACAACTGAAATTAATATAGGGCCGAAATGTTAAACGGCCCTTAATAGGCCAAAACTAATATCATGCCGAATTACTAAGTGGGCCTTTAGCAAGTGGGCCCAAAAGCATAGTGTCCAGTTGCCGGGCCGAATTTGATATGGGCCATAATTGAGCCCAAAGCCTCTTAAAGGGGCAGACCTGATCTGGGCTGTAATTTGGCCTAGAACGTGGTAGGCTTATAACGGGACGGATCTCATATGGGCCACTTTTAGGCCCGAAATGTGGCAGGCCATTAATGGACCGGATCAGATATGGGCCGGCATTTGGCCCAAAACATGGCAGCCAGTTAATGGGCTGGCCTACTAGGGTCCTCAAAATCTTGTGGGCCTACAGCTGGGCCGGCCCATTAATGTCGGTGAAATCTCATGGGCCTTTAGCTGGGCCGGCCCATTATGATCCGTAAGAATCTTGTGAACCTTACCTGGGCCGGCCCATTATAGCACACAAAAATCTTGTGGGCCTTTAGCTGGGCCGGCCCATTATGGCCCGCAAAATCTCGTGGGCCTTTAGCTGGGCCGCCCATTATGGTCCGCAAAATCTTGTGGGCCTTTAGCTGGGCCGCCCATTATAATCCATAAAACTTGTGGGCCTTTAATTGGGCCGGCCCAATTAAACTTGTTGGGCCGTGCCACGTGTCGACGTATCATAGGCGTCTTCTGTCCAATGAGTGGATGACATCTGTCCCAGCGGTGAGCCGACACGTGTTTCCTCCAGCCAATGATGATTTTACATGTGGAAAATCCCCATTGGTCGGGGCTGTTAACGGGTTATCGGATCCAAAACCCGACCCGATAGCTTAACGGCGTTCCGTTACGGTGGATGCCACGTGTCGGTCACCCTTGACGAAAGCACTTCTGTGACGCGCGATTTATCCTCATGGAAGTGGACACTTCCGTGATGATAATTTTCGTAATATCATGGAACACTTCTACGACAGCACAGGTATGACTATCTTGACTCTGTCATAAATTTGTCATGGATGTACATGCATGATAAAAAATGCGACCTACTGTGACAAACACGTATCATCACGGAAGTGTATTTTTTTTATAGTGTCTCTCTGATAAAACCGGCTTCGAGTAACTTGGCTAGCTCCTCCCCCATAGCCTATCGTTTGGGTTCAGAGGATAGCCGCATTGGTTGACTGGCTTGTATCCCTTCAGTATATTAAGACTATGTTCGGCTAGTCTGCGGGGGATTCCTGGCATATCAGAAGGGTGCCAGGCAAAGATGTCCCAGTTCTTTCGCAGGAACACGCGTAATGCAGCGTCGACCGCTGGGTCCAGCTATGCCCCAATGGAAGCTGTCTTCTTGGGGTCTGTCAGGTGAACTTGGAATTTAACTATTTCGTCCGCTGGTTTGAAGGAAGTTGACTTGGGTCTCTTATCGAAGATTACGTCGTCCCTATCCACCATGGAACGTAAGGTGGTTAATTCTTTGGCCGCGAGGGCCTCCGATAGTGCCTCAAGGGCCAGGGAGGCGGTTTTGTTTTCGGCGCGGAGTGCTATGTCCGGATCACTGGTGATAGTGATAAACCCGTTGGGCTCGGGCATCTTGAGCTTCATGTACCCGTAATGGGGTATAGCTTGAAAGCGTGTGAATGCGTCTCGCCCCAGTAGGGCGTGATACCCGCTGTTGAAAGGTGCCACATGGAAGAGTAACTCTTCGGACCTATAGTCCTCCGGCGTGCCGAATACCATGTCGAGTTTGATTTTTCCCGAGCATCTTGCTTCCCGACTGGGTATAATTCCTTGAAAAGTTGTATTACTCTGCTCAATGTGACTCCTGTCCATTTGCATTTTATTGAGCGTGTCCTCATAGATGAGGTTCAATCCGCTGCCACCGTCCATTAGCACTTTAGTGAGCCAAAATCCGTCCACGATTGGGTTTAGGACCAGAGCGGCTGGTGCCCGGACTGAGCGGGATCTTGGTTCGTCATCGGCATTGAAAGTAATCGTCGTATCGTTCCAAGGGTTTATTGTTGCTACTTGGCAGACTTCGACAAGGTCGCGGAGCACCCGTTTGATGAGAAGGTCTCGAAGACTATGAATACTTCGGGATCGTACTACTCCAAAGAGTACTTCTCTGGGATAGTGTTGGTGAGGATACCCTCGCCGCTCTTGATCACTTGCCGGAGTATCCAACATGCCCATAGGCTATGCGTTGGTTCGGTATTCAGCGTCATGTGTATTTGACATGGCCTATCGAGCCATTCCTCGAGGACAGTTCTATGTCCCGTAAAGGGCTTAATTTTCTTGTCCCCAGGATGATGATCAGGTGCCCCGCGAGGGTACATCCTTTTTGCCCTCCGACAGAGATGGCTTAAATGCCTGCGGTTCCCAGCAGGCTGTTTGAGTTTTCCAGGTGCTTTCCATTCGCAGTACTTCTGTACTATGTGTGCCAGATATGCAAAGTTCAGTACGCGACGGCGATTGAGGGCGTTAAGGATTCCCTCATCCGTACAGTTGTTGCAAAATACTGAAATTGCGTCATCGTCGCAGCAGTCTTTTATTTTGCTTTTAACAAGGAGGAATCTGGCCCAAAAGTGATGGACTATCTCCCGAGTCTGCTGCCGCACATACATTAGGTCGCATATGTCCGGAGGGTCGAATATTGCCTGTGGTGGGTGGGTGGGCTTAAATTCGCACTCTGGCCCATTGTGGAATCCGGAGTTTGAAGAACTTCTGAGGTTACCAGTCCAGGCTCCGGAGTGTCCAGTGAATTCTCAGGCTTAATGTCAGGACCCAGATCCTAAGTCACACCGATCTAGCATGTAACACATCATATCACTTTGCGGCCTCACGCACGGTATTCCCACGGGTGCCACCTTACCTGGCCCGGGACCGTTTGCGCCTTTTAGCTCACGTATATGATAGTGTCGCTAGCATCCATATGACATAGAACTCGGACCGACATGACTAGTCGTAAACCCAAAGTGGCACTAACTTACAGGGACATGCATACATGACCCAGCAACGAACGTGTCGGTCATCAGCGAGTGAATCCGGGCTGTAACAGCTGGGCTAATAGGACTCCGGAGAATCCAAGCTGTATCAGGCTAACAAGACTCCGATAGACACCGCGTGACATTTCCCCGAAGGGACAGACATAGGAACGAAGAAGGACGCATTCTGGCCAGCCTAAGTGTTCCGGAGCAGTAGCAAGCAACCATGGTGATGAGGACATCAATACCATTGTTACACCCACAGCCCCTGCTGCTATAATACTGGACCAATTACTAGAGCTCGCGCACGCCAATTGAATTACCAGGTACTTTCGTTTCTTGGTAATGATTCTAATGTTCATGGGAATATGCTGCTGCCTAAATTGGATACATTTATTTTGCTTACAAATGAAGGGCCTGGCATGGATAAGAGGGATGAACACTGGAGCAAGACCAAGCAGGGAGATGATGGCATGTGCAAGGGGGTCAAGAACGGAGTTACAAGTGATGATTTCAGGACTTTGAAGCCAACATAAGGAGTGCATGAAGCCTTGGACGAAATATACAAGATGCCACTTCATAAATTTCGTCCAGAGGCTATTCTAGGTGCTGCGTCACCTTATTATTGGGCCAAGCCCATGTATTTTCGAAATACTTAAGTGTAGGCTGTTTTTAGAGTCTGTATGTGTGGGGAAACAAGAGTTAGGGTTGGTTTCAGACCCCTCCTCCAAGGGCCACGAAATTCCCCCCTCTTCCTCCATATATACAGCCCTTAGGGCGTCGTTTAGACTTTGAGTTTTGTTTAGATTAGAGTTTGCCATAGCTGCAACTTCACGCACTTCGTTTGTGTTCAACGACCAGACCAAGGCGTCACAGAACCCCACCTTGATCAATAAAGCTTTCCTCTTATATTCGCAATATCCAGATTGCGATCTCAGTTTCTTGCTTGTTCTTCTTTTGCCTGCAGGAAACAGACCTTCGTGGTCAGGTTGATCATGCTCCGGCGTCGTCAATAACCTCTCGGAGTTGGTTTAGCGATTGCTAAGGCGCGACGTCCTCGCACGTTCGTAGTCGGACCGTCAAAGTCGACTTCATCCAAAACGATAGCTACCATCTCATCGAAAGACGTGACACCTTTGCCTCTATCACATGGCTCAGTGGAAGCACTAGGAGACATTTCCCGGTAAGACAGGCTATCCAGGATAAACAACTAGGTTGTCGGATCCCACACATACCAATCATTTCAAATCATACACACAATATGCTCGATATGTGCAAATACAACATGGCATCACAACAAAACTCTACAACTCAAAGTATTTATTCATTAGGCTCCGAGGAGCCAAGTATTACAAACATGGGTCTCATGACCCAACAATATAGAGCATATAAGCAACAAGCGGAAGCATAAACATGTCTGAGTACAGACAACTACAAATGAAAAAGGCTGAGAAGCCTGACTATCTACAAGACCCTACCGAGGGCACAAGATCGTAGCTGAGGTAACAAGCTAAACGTCGAAGCCCACGCGGAACTACTAGTGAGACTGAAGTCTCTCTGGAAAAATATAAATTAAGCAAACGTGAGTACAAATGTACCCAGCAAGACTTACATCAGAACTAGCTACATATGCATCAGTATCAACAAAGGGGGGTGGTGGAGTTTAACTACAGCAAGCCAGCTTTGACTCAGTGGCTATCCTGAACTACGACTGCAAGTAACTCTTTGAGGTGGCGCACACGAGTCCCCATATTCACCGACCAATACACCACTATGGATCCGCTCCCGTCTCCCTACGAGAACGCCATCCATAGAACTCATGCTTATCTTGCGCATTTTAGAGTATCCACTTTCACTTGTCTATGAACTGTATAGGCAACCCAGAGGTCCTTTACCGCAGACGCGGCTATTCGAATAGATCGGTTATAACCCTGTAGGGGTGTACTTCTTCACACATGTTTCCACCACTTAGCGTCTGCACACGACATGTGCTCGGCAGACTTCAAGCGAATGCCGACGTGGGTGTAGACCATGACCTGACTAACCACACAAGTCCCTAGTCCGGGTTTATTGCCTATTCAGGTTCCATCCGAAGGGAGTCCAGCCGAGGTTTCCAATTACGGCCCCGAACGATGTGTGCAGGGTTCCCGAGGCACCAAACGGGCGTCCCGGTACACCGTGCCACGTGCCTACCGCATCACAGCCCACCCCTCGGGTCAGCGCTGCGCACGGCTTCCAGCATACTACAAACACCAGAAACTACTTGCAACTCCTGGACAGAGGACAAGGGGGGTTAATAAGTCGAGCGGGGTCATATTTTAGGGCCCAACGTGTGGTAGTAGTTGTTCATGGATCACAAAAATGGAACTCGGTTCCTGAGGACGGCTTCAATGAGACAACCCACCATGTACTCCTACACGGCCTCTCACCGATACCTTTACCAAATCATGTTCACGCACTTAGCTCCCAACAGTAGGACATGTTCACCACATTCCAATTCATCCCTGATGAATCGGACCTGACTCAACTCTAAGCAGTAGCAGGCATGACAAACAAGCATGAATGAGTAGGCACATCAGGGCTCAAACAACTCCTACTGATGCTAGTGGGTTTCATATATTTACTGTGGCAATGACAGGTCATGCATAGGAAAGGGGTTCAACTACCGCAGCATGTAACAGTTGACTCGTTGTTGTCCTAATGCAGTAAAAGAGAGCATGAGCGAGAGAGTGGGATTGTATCGGAATGAACAATGGGGTTTTGCTTGCCTGGCACTTCTGAAGATGATATAGCTCTTCATCGGTGTCATCGAACTCATCGTCGGAACATACGTCTACTGAGGGGGAACAAACACCAGCAACAGAGAAGGAACACAATCAATGCAATGCAACAATATGATGCATGCATATGACATGGCAAAATGAGTGTGTTGGGCTAATGCAACTACAAACAGAGGGGTTTAAGTTATTTTGAACCAAAGGTTCAACTTTAAACTCAAATTATGAATTCAATTAGTGCATTATCATGTTTTGATCTAAACAGCAAGGTTAAGTTATTTAAACATGCATGAAACCAATACAGATGGATAGATTAGATTTTTATGATCATTTTTCATATATAAATTATTTCATTTGGAGTTATGGTTGAATTTCTATGAATATCAGAAGTTTATAACATTTTCAGAAATAAATAAACCATTTCAGATTTATTTACATTCCAGAAAAGAATTACTGCGTCAGCATGTCATCACTGTGATGTCAGCGGTCAACAGGGCCGGTGATAGAGGCAAAGGTGTCCCGTCTTTCGATGAGATGATGGATATCGCTTTGGTGGAAATCGACTTTGACGATCCGACTACTAACGTCTGCGAGGACGCCGCGCCTTAACAATCGCTAAACCAATTCCGAGAGGTTATCGACCACGCCGAGCACGATCAACGACCACGAGGGTCTGCATTTCCTGCGAGCAAGCGAAGAACAAGCAAGAAACCGGGATTGCAATCTGGATATTGCGAATATAAGATGAAAGCTTTATTGATCAAGGTGGGGTTCTGTGACGCCTTTGTCTGGTCGTTGAACACAAACAAAGTACACGAAGTTGCAGCTATGGCGAACTTTTAATCTAAACAAAACCCAAAGTCTAAACGGAGCCCTAAGGGCTGTATATATGGAGGAAGAGGGGGGAATTTCGTGGCCCTTGGGGAAGGGGTCCGAAACCAACCCTATCTCTTGTTTCCCCACACATACGGACTCTAAAAACAGCCTATACTTATGTATTTCGAAATTATATGGGCCTGGCCCAATAATAAGGTGACGCAGACCTAGAATAGCCTCTGGACGAAATTTATGAAGTGGCATCTTGTATATTTCGTCCAAGGCTTCATTCACTCCTTATGGTGGCTTCAAAGTCCTGAAATCATCACTTGTAACTCCGTTCTTGTTCCCCTTGCGCATGCCATCAACTCCATGCTTGTTCTTGCTCCAATGTTCATCCTTCTCCAAGCTAGGCCCTTCATTTGTAAGCAAAACAAATGTATCCATTTTAGGCAGCATCATATTCTCATGAACATTAGAATCATTACCAAGAAACGAAAGTACCTGGTAATCTAACTGGCGTGCGCGAGCTCTAGTAATTGGTCCATTATATGTAATAGTAGGGGCTATGGGTGTAACAATGGTATTGATGTCCTCATCATCCTCCCCTTCTTGAAAAGAAGTCGTCCTCGATGGAAGCTCATCTTCCTCACCCAAATAAGGCTTCAAATCTGCAATGTTAAAAGTGGGACTAACCCCAAAATCTGCAGGCAGCTCAAGTTTATATGCATTATCATTTATTTTCTCTAACACCTTAAATGGACCATCAGCACGTGGCATTAGCTTTGATTTGTGCAAATTAGGAAACCTATCCTTACGCAAATGTAACCAAACAAGATCTCCAGGTACAAACACAACATGTTTTCTACCCTTATCTCCAGCAAGTTTATATTTAGCATTCATACGCTCAATGTTTTCCTTAGTTAACTCATGCATTTTTAAAATCAATTCAGCACGTTCTTTAGCATCAAAATTAACCTTCTCCGAAGATGGAAGAGGCAATAAATCAATAGGTGCACGAGGGAGGAAACCATACACAATTTCAAAAGGGCACATCTTAGTAGTAGAATGCAATGAACGATTATAAGCAAATATAATATGAGGCAAGCATTCTTCCACATTTTCTTATTATTCTTCAAAATAGCCCTAAGCATAGTAGACAATGTTCTATTGACTACTTCAGTTTGTCCATCAGTTTGGGGGTGACAAGTAGTACTAAAAAGCAGTTTAGTCCCCAACTTAGCCCATAAACATCTCCAAAAGTGGCTAAGAAATTTAGTATCACGATCTGAAACAATAGTATTGGGCACACCATGCAAGCGAATAATTTCACGAAAGAACAAATCAGCAACATTAACGGCATCATCGCTTTTATGACATGGTATAAAGTGTGCCATTTTTTAGAACCTATCCACGACAACAAATATGCTATCCCTCCCCTTCTTTGTTCGAGGTAAACCTAAAACAAAGTCCATAGATATATCCTCCCAAGGAACACTAGGTACAGGCAAAGGCATATGTAAACCATGAGGATTGAGTCGTGACTTAGCTTTTTGACATGTAGTGCAGCGAGCAATAAAACGCTCAACATCCGTCTCATCTTTGGCCAAAAGAAATGTGTAGCAAGTCGTCCTCCGTCTTCTTCACGCCAAAGTGTCCCATTAATCCCCTCCATCGCCTCCTGCAACAACAAAAGAGCGAATAGAGCTAGCTGGAATGCATAGCTTGTTAGCACGAAACACAAATCCATCATTAACGACGAACTTGTTCCATGTTCTCCCTTCTTTACAATTCTGCAATACACCATTAAAATCAGCATCATGCACATATTGATCTTTGATGGTCTCCAAACCAAATATTTTGAAATCAAGTTGTGAAAGCATAGTATAGCGACGAGACAATGCATCAGCAATAACATTTTCTTTACCCTTCTTGTGTTTAATAACATAAGGGTAAGTCTCAATGAATTCAACCCATTTAGCATGTCTATGATTCAGTTTAGCTTGACTTTTAATATGTTTCAAAGATTCATGATCAGAATGTATAACAAATTCTTTGGGCCATAAATAATGTTGCCATGTCTCTAAAGTCCGAACAAGAGCATATAATTCTTTATCATAAGTAGAATAATTCAGACAAGGCACACTCAATTTTTCAGAAAAGTATGCAACAGGTTTGCCATATTGTAATAACACACCTCCTAATACAATTCCACTAGCATCACATTCAAGCTCAAAAGTCTTATTAAAATCAGGAAGTTGGAGTAAAGGAGCATGTGTCAACTTATCTTTCAATACCGTGAAGGCTTCTTCCTGTGCGGTACCCCAAACAAAAGGCACATCCTTCTTTGTAAGCTCAGTTAGAGGTGCAGCAATGGTCCTGAAATCTCTCACAAAATGCCTATAGAATCCAGCAAGGCCAAGAAAACTCCTCACTTGTGTGACCGTTTTGGGCTGTGGCCAACTCTCAATAGCTTCAATCTTGGCTTTATCAACTTCAATTCCCTGTGGAGTACCAACATAGCCAAGAAAAGACACTCGGTTGGTGCAAAAGGTGCACTTCCCAAGGTTACCAAACAAACATGCATCACGTAGAGCAATAAAAACAGCACGTAAATGTTCCAAATGTTCCTCCAAAGATCTGCTATAAATCAATATGTCATCAAAGTAAACTACCACAAATCGTCCAATGAAAGCACGTAAAACTTCGTTCATTAATCTCATGAAAGTACTAGGTGCATTAGTTAACCCAAAAGGCATGACTAACCACTCATATAATCCAAACTTAGTTCTAAATGTTGTTTTCTAGTCATCCCCCAATTTCATACGAATTTGATGGTATCCACTACGCAAATCAACTTTGGAGAAAATTGTAGAGCCACTCAATTCATCAAGCATATCATCTAGCCTAGGAATAGGATGACGATAACGAATAGTAATATTATTAATGCCTCTACAATCAACACACATACGCAATGTACCATCCTTTTTCGGCACTAGAATAATAGGAACAACACAAGGACTAAGGGATTCACGTATATAACCTTTGTCGAGAAGCTCTTGTACTTGACGCATAATCTCCTTCGTCTCCTCTGGATTGGTACGGTATGGTGCACTGTTGGGTAGCGATGCACCGGGAATTAAGTCAATTTGATGCTCAATCCCTCGAATAGGTGGTAATCCAGGCGGCACGTCTTGTGGGAAGACGTCAGCGAACTCCTGCAAAATGTTAGTGACAGCAGGGGGAAAAGAGGAAGGCACGTCCTCAAATGAATATAATGCCTCTTTGCACACAAAAGCATAGCAAACAGATTTGCTAAAATCTAGCTCATCAATATCAGATTTGGTGGCAAGTAAACATGCACTTTTCAATTTAATTTCAGAAGCAACAGTAGATGGTTTATTATTAGGCTTCATTTGTTGCTCAAATTCTTTCGCCACAATCTGATTTTCACTCTTATTTTTCTCCTGTTTTGCTTTATTAGCTCTATTAATATCATCTTTCAAAATGGAATCAGGAGTCATAGGAAGCAAAGTAATATTTTTATCCTGATGAACAAGAGTATACTGATTGTTTCTACCATGGTGTACAGATTTTTTATCAAATTGCCATGGTCTACCAAGTAAAAAGGAACACTTGCATAGGTACCACATCACAATCAACATAATCAACATATGTAGAGATACTAAAGTGCACACGAACAGTACGTGTTACCTTAACCTTGCCGCTGTTGTTGAACCATTGGATGTAGTAAGGATGTGGATGTGGTCTTGTGGTGAGAGATAGCTTCTCCACCATCTCCATGCTAGCCAAGTTGTTGCAGATCCCTCCATCTATGATGACGCGAATAGAACGTTCCTTCACAACTCCCTTTGTATGGAACAAATTATGCCTCTGATTTTGCTCAGCTTGTGTAACCTGCACACTCAAAACACGTTGAGCAACTAAACATTCATACTCGTCAGCATCTTCAGCAGCCATGTATTGCGTCTCATGATTAGAATCATCTCCACCGTGTTCTTCATGTGTAATAAGAGCCAAAGTCTCCTCATATAGTCACTAGCGGACTCATACCCACCATCCTCAGTAGCAATCATCACACGCTGAGATTTGAATTCTCTCGCAAAATGTCCTCTTCGCTTACAACGACGACAAAGAAGAAGAGCTCTGTGCAGGCCCGACAGGTGTGCTCTTGGTAGATAGTGGTGGTTGTGTCTGCTTTCTTGTATCACGGTTGGAGGTGGCACCTGAAGGAGGTGATGGTGCAGTGGAAGTAGATGATGCACGTGGTGTCCATGATGAAGGTCGACCTGCAAAAAAGTTAGTTCGCGCCAATGCACATCGATCCTGCACTTCACGTTCAGCTTTACAAGCAAGATGGAATAAGCGAGTGATATTATTATAATCCTTATAGTCTAGAATGGTCTGAATCTCTATTTAATCCACCCAGAAAACGTGCAAGCATAGCTTCATTCTCCTCAACAATACCACATCTAATCAAGCCAGTTTGTAATTCGATAATATTCTTCTACGAATTTTTCCTTGTCTTAAGCGCTGCAATTTTGAAGTAATTCACGTTGATAATATGGTGGAACCCAACGAGTACGCATAGCAGTTTTCAAAGCAGCCCAAGTAGCTGGAACAGGATATAATCTACAATGTTCAGACCACCAAACACACATAAAGCTAGTGAAAGCACAAACAATGGCAGAACACGTCTCTCCTCAGGATATTGTAAACATGTAAATCGTTGTTCAGTTTCTAACTCCCAAGTAAGATATATATCAGGAACATATCTACCCTCAAATGGTGGAATATTCAATTTCAGTTTAGGGAGATGGTCATGATCTCGTACCTGAGGGGGAGCCCTAACATTGCCATTATTTGCATGTGGACGACCTGGTGGTTGTGGTGCTGGTGGTTGCACGTAGTTCTGATTTTGATCAACCTCATCCTCGTAATCTCCCACATAATCATCCTCCTCCGCATCAGCAGCTGGAGCCACAGAAGTATCAACAGCAGCACCAACAGTTTCGCCAAGCGCAAGAGGGACACGGCTCGCTCGGCGGAGGGCTGTTTCGCGACGTGGAGGTAGTTGTTGTTGTTGTTGTTGTTGTTGTTGTACAGGTGCGTTAGGTGCAGCCGGTGGTGGTGGTGGAAGACGAGCGAGCAATTCATTAAACTTGTTATCGAGCTTTGTTTCGAACGTCTTCTCCATGCCATCTATCTTCTCCATGGCCTTTCAAATCTGTTTAGCACATCTTGCACCTGTCCACTCATCATTTGCTGAAATTTATCATGCAACTCCTTATTCGTCATGTTCTCCCAATCGGTCTCATCGACATGATCCTCGCATGGTTAGCAGCAATAGAAACACACAAGAATATGATCCCTGAATACTAACAAGAGGTGGTGGTGGGTGTCACAAAACCGTCAAGCAAATCTCAAATTCTTACCAGTTCTTACCCAAAGACAAGCGGTGGCGGCAACCGTTGTAGTCAAAACTCTCAAAGCTTGGATAGAGCGATTACGAGGAGAGTCAAGCATACGATGTAGATGTATGTGGAGCTGGGAAGGCTTATAATATGGTAGCAAAAGGGTCAGCAATAATCAATTCAGAGATGCAAAGTTGAATAAACACTCAACGACGGATCTTGTCTTTGGTCCTAGGCTAGACCGTACTAGAGATGCGAGCCTAGAACACCAACAAAATCTCGGCGCTGCACGTAAACAAGGGAGGAGCACACTCTGAATTTCTTTTTCTTTTTTTTTCTTTTTTTCACTTTTTTTTGCACTTTGTTTCCTCTTTTTTTTGCTCCGCAACAATTTTTTTTCGAAAAAGTCTACAAATGGCCTAAAACTGCCTAGCGAATTTTCTAGACTTAGTTTTTTTGAAGCTGGAACTATTTTTCTCTGCGGGTAGTACGGAAGTTGGGGAGTCCTTCTCTGTCACGACTCGGAGTATGGCGTGATCTGGAAAACCAAAACAGAGCAACAAAATACTGGACTCGGAATAGGACTTGTGGCAGAGATGAAACTGGTGGAACTCGGACTGGTGGCGGAGATGAATTTGGTGGAACTCGGACTGGTGGCGGATATATGTTGGCGGATATATGTTGGCGTATATGGACTCGGATTGGCGGTGAATATGTGGTGGTGGTATATGGCAGCGGTGACGAAGTTGGCGCGGTGGTGGTATATGGCAGCAGCGACGATGATGATGCGGTGGTGATATATGGCAGCGGCGACGTGACAACCTGTGAACAGAACTCGAAACTCTAAAGGACTAGATGCTAAGACCAGCAACTTGACACGACGATGAAACCACAAATTCAACAAAGCAAATACAGAAAAGATTATGCAAAGGCTCAGATTGGTTCAGATGGGATGAACTAACCCTAATTTTTTTTAGCTTTTTCGTGGACCATAGGTATGAAGAACAGACTCGATCTAAACTATTAAAAACTGTAAAATCTCACCGAGCAACCTGGAAATCTGATACCACTTGATAGAGGCAAAGGTGTCCCGTCTTTCGATGAGATGATGGATATCGCTTTGGTGGAAATCGACTTTGACGATCCGACTACGAACGTGCGAGGACGTCGCGCCTTAGCAATCGCTAAACCAATTCCGAGAGGTTATCGACCACGCCGAACACGATCAACGACCACGAGGGTCTTTTTCTGTGAGCAAGCGAAGAACAAGCAAGAAACTGAGATTGCAATCTGGATATTGCGAATATAAGATGAAAGCTTTATTGATCAAGGTGGGGTTCTGTGACGTCTTTGTATGGTCGTTGAACACAAACGAAGTACACGAAGTTGCAGCTATGGCGAACTTTTAATCTAAACAAAACCCAAAGTCTAAATGGTGCCCTAAGGGCTGTATATATGGAGGAAGAGGGGGGATTTCGTGGCCCTTGGGGAAGGGGTCCGAAACCAACCCTATCTCTTGTTTCCCCACACATACGGACTCTAAAAACAGCCTATACTTATGTATTTCGAAATTACATGGGCCTGGCCCAATAATAAGGTGACGAGCACCTAGAATAGCCTCGGACGAAATTTATGAAGTGGCATCTTGTATATTTCGTCCAAGGCTTCATTCACTCCTTATGGTGGCTTCAAAGTCCTGAAATCATCACTTGTAACTCCGTTCTTGTTCCCCTTGTGCATGCCATCAACTCCATGCTTGTTCTTGCTCCAATGTTCATCCTTCTCCAAGCTAGGCCCTTCATTTGTAAGCAAAACAAATGTATCCAGTTTAGGCAACATCATATTGTCATGAACATTAGAATCATAATCAAGAAACGAAAGTACCTGGTAATTTAATTGGCGTGCGCGAGCTCTAGTAATTGGTCCATTATATGTAATAGTAGGGGCTATGGGTGTAACAATGGTATTGATGTCCTCATCAGCCGGTCCAGGTCAAACCTGACCAGTGGGGCCCACTGGTCAGTTACACAGCGCTAATTAACAGGGTTAAAAAATTGATGTAGGGTAGAACCCTAGGAGGGATCTTTTCACACTTGGAGGGGGAAAAGGAGAGAACAACAAGAACACAACAAGAACACAAATAGGAAATCACTCCAACAATTCCCGATTACACATCCACTAGAGTAACAACACAAGATCCACAAGTCACAAACACAATCAAAGGAAAGATACAATGGCAAAGTTCTTCCCAAATCCAAAGGAGATGGGGGCTTGAAGACAGTCTACTCCTTGAGGAGGTCTTGAAATCCACAAGGATTCTTCCCTAGGGGGTCTTGATTCCACAAGGGAAGGTAGAAAGGAGCAAAGCTCACAAATATCTCTTCTAATACTTTGCTAACCCTAAACATGGACCTTGGTACGACTTATATAGGCTTGGGGTGAAGGAGATGAAGAAGGGCTCGGACGGGAGATCTCGGCCGGCCATCTGATGAGCCCGTGCTTGACGGGGTAAGTTGGGCCCGTCTTGGGTGCTGCTCAGTATAAACTCCTCGAGTAGCCCGTGGGCACGGGTCTTGGGGGCCCGTGCGCACGGGGTCACTGGGAACTCAGTTTTTGCTCTTTGTAGCACTCCGTCTTGGTCCAGCGTGGCCTTGGGGTGGTCCTTCCTCTCCTTGGGGTGCTCCTTAGCCTCATGGTGGTGTTCCTCTTTGTACCTAATGATACATAGCGCATTTTGGTGAGGTAGCAACATTGTTCCATTTGTGTCCATATGCAAGTTAAGTAGGAAGGAGTTCACCTCGGTTTCCAAAGCACGTGCTCTTGCTCTTGTCATAGGTCCACGTGGGGATTGATGTGTCGGTGTAGAGTCCATGGGGATGAGGGAAGGATGCTCCGCATCATCTCCCCTCCCTTGGGAGAGATCCGACCTCGGATCAAAAGATTCATCTCCATGGTATGGCGTAAGGTCTTCGACATTGAAGATGTCGCTCACATTATACTTGTCTCGTGGTAGGTCGATCTTGTAGGTGTTGTCATTGTAGCGTGCTAGGACCTTGAAAGGTCCACCGGCTCGAGGTAGAATCTTGGACTTGCGTTCGTTGGGGAAGCGGTCCTTGCGAAGGTGTAGCCACACGAGATCACCAATGTTGAAGACCATGGGTTGCTTGTCGACGTTGAGCTTGGTCGCTAGTTGTTGTACTTGGCGCTCGATGGTGTGCCTTGTATCCTCGTGCATCTTTTTGATGTAGCTTGCTCGTGCACTCGCGTCCATGTTGGTGCGCTCTTGTAGAGGAAGAGGTAGAATGTCCAAAGGGGACAACAGGTTGAAGCTGTAGACGACCTCGAAGGGGGGCTTGCCAGTAGTCAAATGTCTTGCACGGTTGTAAGCGTGCTCGGCGATGGGTGAACCGCCTCCACTCCTTGATGTTCTTCTTGATCAATCGCCAAGTAGAGTGGAGAGTGTCGGTTCGTCACCTCTGTTTAGCCGTCGGTTTGAGGATGGTATGCGGATGAGAACAAGAGCTTGATTCGAGCTTGGCACATAGGGTCTTCAAAAGTAACTCAAGAACTTGGCGTCACGATCGGAGGCGATTGTCTTTGGTACTCCATGGAGTCTCAAGATTTCCCTACAAAGAGATTTGCAACATGTGAAGCATCGTCTATCTTGTTGCAAGGAATGAAATGTGCCATCTTAGAAAATCTATCCACAACAACAAACACGGAATCCTTTCCATTTTGAGTTCTAGTCAAACCAAGTACAAAATCCATGCTAATGTCTTCCCAAGGTTGATAGGGAATAGGAAGAGGCATGTAAAGACCATGAGATTGAGCTTTAGACTTAGCTTTGCGACATGTAGAGCATCGATTGGTGAAGCGTGAGACGTCTCGAAACATCTTGGGCCAAAAGTGGTTCTTGGAGAGCGTGGCGAATGTCTTGTTGCGTCCAAAGTGTCCCATGAGTCCGCCTCCATGAGCCTCTTGCAAAAGGATAAAAAGAAGAGAAGACTCGGGAATGCATAGTTTATTAGCTCTCATAAGATAATCATCCTTGATGTAATATTTTTCCCAAGAAGTATGCGCCAAACACTTAGCGTAAGGAATAGCAAAAGATGGATCATTAGCATACAAGTCTTTGATGTGCTCAAAACCAATAACATTCAACTCAAGTTTAGTGAAAAGCGTGCATATGCATGAAAGTGCATCCGCAACTACATTTTCCTTACCCTTAATGTACTTGATCACATATGGGAAAGATACAATAAATTCACTCCATTTGGCATGACGCTTGTTCAACTTAGTTTGACCTTTTAAGTACTTAAGCGTTTCATGGTCGGTATGTATGACAAACTCATGAGGTCTATGATAATGTTCCCAAACATGTAGCACACGCACTAAAGCATACAATTCGTTGTCATAGATGGGATAGTTAAGTTGAGCACCGGAGAGTTTTTCGCTAAAATATGCAATGGTTCATTTTTCTTGCATCAAAACGCCGCCAATTCCTGTACCACTTGCATCACAATGAACCTCAAAAGTTTTGTCAAAATTGGGCAAAGCAAGAATCGGAGCATGAGTAAGCAAAGACTTGAGCTCATCAAAAGCGGTGGATTGCAAAGATCCCCCAAAAAAAGGAGTATTCTTCTTACTCAAAGCATGCAAAGGAGCGGCAATAGTGCTAAAATCTTTCACCAAGCGACGATAAAAACCCGCAAGACCAAGAAAGCTACACACTTGTTTCAAATTGGTGGGTTGGGGCCAAGTTTTAATTTCTTCAGTTTTAGCTTCATCAACATGGACACCCTTTGAGGATACAACAAAACCCAAGAAAACCACTTTGTCAACACCAAACATGCATTTTTTCAAGTTTGCATAAAGACATTCCTTGCGGAGGGTTGGCAAAACAGCCCTAACATGATCAAGACGGGCGTTCATGGTTTTGCTAAACACAAGAATATCGTTGAAGTAGACCACAACAAAGACTCCAATATAAGGGCGAACCACATAATGCATAAGGCGCACGAATGTACCGGGAGCCTCCGATAAACCCATAGGCATCACTAACCACTCATACAAGCCAAATTTGGTTTTTAAAGCGGTTTTCCATTCATCACCCTCTTGAATGCGGATTTGATAATAGCCACTTTTAAGATCAATTTTTGAGAAAAAGTTGGCTCCACTAAGTTCATCAAGCATATCATCTAAGCGAGGAATGGGATGCCGATAGCGAACGGTAATAGCGTTTATGGGTCTACAATCGAAACACAAGCGGAAACTTCCATCGGATTTAGGCACAAGTATAACCGGAACGGCACAAGGGCTTAAGCTTTCACGTACATGACCGTTGTCGATGAGTTGTTGTACTTTCCGTTGAATCTCCTTAGTTTCTTCGGGGCTGACACAGTATGGAGCTTTGTTTGGAAGTGGCGCTCCGGGGATGAGGTCGATTCGATGCTCAATGCCTTGTAGAGGAGGAAGACCCGGAGGTAGCTCATCGGGGAAAACATCTTGGAATTCCTGCAAAAGAGATAGAAACACTAAAGGTAGCTCGTGAGAGGTGTTAGTTTTTGGTTCTCCTTCCTTGCACATAAGAACAAAGTGCATCACACTTGATGGGTTCTCACACACTTCTCTCATCTCATTTTTTGTGGCAAATAGTATGAGGTTTTTCTCTCTAGGCTAAGAGGTGCTCAAGTTTGGCTTGTGGCTCTCACTCACTTTTGGGTGGATCACTTTCTCACTCTTCTCTCCATGATGGGTGGCTTGCTTGTCGGCTATCACTTGACTAGGAGACATAGGTCGTAGCACATACTCTTTCCCTTTCATCTTGAAGCTATAGTGGTTGGTACGCCCGTTGTGGATGACACCACGGTCGAATTGCCATGGTCGACCAGGAAGGAGGTGGCAAACGGTCATTGGGACCACATCACACTCCAAAGTGTCCTCATATGCACCAATTTTGAAAGAGACTTGGATCGTATGCTCGATTCGTATAGTGACGGAGTCGCTTAGCCATTGAACCTTGTAGGGGTGCGGGTGCTTCCTCTTGACCAATTGAAGCTTGGAGCATAGTTCTTCACTTGTGAGGTTGTGGCAACTACCTCCATCGATGATGACCTTGACGGACCTTCCATTGATGCCGGCCTTTGTGTGGAAGATGTGGCATCGTTGGTCTTCTTCTTGTTGATGTTGAAGAGTCAAGACCTTGGAGACAATAAGAGCGGGACTTGAATCCTCATCACAAAAGACTTGGTCATCTTCGTCTTCGTTGTTCACTTGTCGGTGCATGGCTACTTGCTCAATGGCTTCCATTTCTCCTTCACTCATGGAGTCGTAGGTGCCGTCGTCGTTGAAGATCATGGTGCGCTTGTTTGTGCACTCAAAGGACTTGTGGCCTCGGCCGCCGCACGTGAAACATTTGAAGGAGCTTGTCTTGACGGTCTCATCGGTCGGAGTAGAGGACGAAGCAAGCGGCTTGAAGTTGCTTGTAGTAGGAGGAGGACGACTTGAACTTGTCGAAGATTTCTTGTAACTTGACTTGTCGCCGGTATTTGGTGATGCTCTAGTTGAGGTAGGAGTTGCCGAAGTCGCGGGAGCTTGATAAGAGGAGCCGTAAGTCTTGGACGAGTATTTGGCATATTTGAAGTCATCTTGGACTTGTCGCTCGGCCTTGGTCGCTTGATGAACTAGCTCGAGGAGGTTTGAGTATGGTTGGAAGTCGGCAATCCGCTTGATTGGATGGTTGAGGCCATTCAAGAAGCGTGCCATTGTTTGCTCGTCGTCTTCTTTGACGTTGGCTCGAATCATGGCAATCTCCATTTCTTGGTAGTATTCCTCCATCGTCTTCGTGCCTTGTTTGAGAAGTTGCAACTTCTAGAAGAGATCATGATTGTAGTGTGTAGGCACGAAACGAGCTCTCATGACATCCTTCATCGCCGTCCAAGTTGTGATGGTTCGCCTCTTGTACGTCGCCGTTCAATCACGTGTTCCCACCAAATGAGAATGTAGTCTTGGAACTCGAGTGATGCCATAGCAATCTTCTTCTCTTCATCATAGTTGTGCAACCGGAAGATTTTGTCAACCTTCAATGCCCATGAGAGGTACTCTTCGGGGTCATTTCTTCCATTGAACTTGGGCATGGTGAACTTTAGCTTTCCGTAGCGGAGTTCTTCATCGAAGTAGCGGTTGTGATGTCGCTCTTGCCGTGGAGGAAGATCCTCAAATGATCGTTCCTCAGGATGTCGCTCTTGGCGTGGAGGAAGTCGATGATCCACTTGCTCTTGTTGGACTTGAGGTTGAGGAGGAGCTTGATGAGCTTGTGGAGTAGCTTGAGTAACTTGACATTGCACGCGGGGTTGGTAGTTCCGCTCGTGGATTTCTTCTCGAAGGGCTTCCTCTTGATTGCGCCGTTCGCGATTGCGGTTGGCGATGGTTCGACTTGATTCTTGAAGGACACGTTGCGCCTCAAGAGCTTGCGCTTCTCTTTGTTGTTTTTGAAGACGTTGAGCCTCGGCGTCTTGTTCTTCTTGGTGCAGACGCGCTCGTTCTTCCTCTTGGCGCCTTAGTCGTTGTCGTTCTTGAGCTTGAGCAAAAGCGTCTTGGTTTGAACGAGGACGAGGAACTTGCTCATCGACTTGCTCTTGTGAATGCTTGACGTGTAGCGGGTTTCGAGATGCATGACGGTCGTGATGCGCGGCTCGTCGAAGAGTGTTCGATGATGGTGTTTCTAAGCGTATTGAGACAGTCGCCGTTATAGAAAGTTTTTTTGACCCGTTTCCAGTTTTTGGGTCCGTGCAGTCGAAAAAAAAATTGGTCGAAAAAATTTCGTGCCCATCTGTCGGTTTGACACAGGAAGAGTTTTGAGACACTCACCATTATAGTGATTTTTCGCAAAAAAAAAGGAGCGCAAAAAAAAAAAAGAGCGCAAAAAAAAGAGCAAAAAAATCCAGAGTGTGCTTCTCCCTTGTTTACGTGCAGCGCCGTGATTTTGTTCGTGTTCTAGGCTCGCGTCTCTAGCACGGTCTAGCCTAGGACCAACCAAGATCTTCGTTGAGCGTTCATTCAACTTTGCATCTCTCGAATTGATTATTGCTGATCCTTTTAGCTACCATATTGTAAGCCTTCCCAGCTCCACATACATCTCGTCGTCGTTTGACTCTCCCCGTAATCGCTCTATCCAAGCTTTGAGTGTTTTGACTACAACAGATTGCCGATCACCGCTTTCTGCTGGGTAAGAACTGGTAAGAATTTGAGTTTTGCTTGAGGATTTGTGACACCCCACCACCACCATATTCCAAAGAGGGCTGTAGGATCATATTCTTGTCTGTTTCTATTGTTGCTAACTATGGCAGGAACACAAGTCAACGAGATTGATTTGGGAGAACATGACGAACAAAGAGCTTCATGATAAGTTTCACAAATGATGGGTCAACAGGTGGAAGGCGTGATGGCCAGCTTTGGAAAGGCAATGGAGAAGATGGATGACATTGAGAAGTCAATTGACACCAAGTTGGACGCCAAGTTTGATGAATTACTCAAACGCCTCCCACAACCAGTTCTACGCCGATCTGATGAGGGCAAGCACAGCGTGTTCCTATTGAGCCAGGACAAAATTCGGTGCCGCTGCTACTGCTGTTGGTGCTTCTGTAGCTCCTGCTGTTACTGCAGAGATGGAGGACTATTACGAGGATGAGGTTGATCAAAATCAGAACTACGTGCAGCCACCAGCACCACCACCAGCAGGTCGACCTCAGGTATATCTTCACAACGGTAGGCCTGCACCACCACCTCAGGTACGAGATCATGACCATCTCCCTAAACTAAAATTGAATATTCCACCGTTTGAGGGTAGATATGTTCCTGATATATATCTTACTTGGGAGTTAGAAACTGAACAACGATTTACATGTTTACAATACCCTGAGGAGAGACGTGTTCCTGCTGCTGTTTGTGCTTTCACTAGCTTTGCATGTGTTTGGTGGTCTGAACATTGTAGATTATATCATGTCCCAGCTACTTGGGCTGCTTTGAAAACTGCTATGCGTACTCGTTGGGTTCCACCATATTATCAACGTGAATTACTTCAAAAATTGCAGCGCTTAAGACAAGGAAAAAATCCTGTAGAAGAATATTATCAGGAATTACAAACTGGCATGATTAGATGTGGTATTGTTGAGGAGAATGAATCTATGCTTGCACGTTTTATGGGTGGATTAAATAAAGAGATTCAGACCATTCTAGAGTATAAGGAGTATACTAATATCACTCGTTTATTCCATCTTGCTTGTAAAGCTGAGCGTGAAGTGCAGGATCGACAAGCATTAAGCGAACTAACTTTTACGCAGGTCGACCTTTATCATGGACACCACGTGCATCATCTACTTCCTTTGCACCATCACCTCCTTGGTTGCCACCTCCAACCGTGATACAAGAAAGCAGGCACAACCAGCACTATCTGCCAAGAGCACACACTGCCGGGCTCTGTGAGCTCTTCTTCTTCCTTGGCGTCAACAGGGCACACAAGTGATATTATTTGTCGTCGTTGGAAGGAAGAGGACATTATCGAGAGAATGCAAATCTCAGCTGTGATGATTGCTCACGAGGATGGTGGGTATGAGTCCGCTAGTGACTATGATGAGGAGACTTTGGCTCTTATTACACGTGAAGAACATGGTGGAGATGATTACGATCATGAGGCGCAATACATGGCTCCCCAAGGCGCCGACGGTATGAATGTTTAGTTGCTCAACGTGTTTTGAGTTTGCAGGTCACACAAGCTGAGCAAAATCAGAGGCACAATTTGTTCCATACAAAGGAGTTGTGAAGGAGCGTTACATGCTGCGTCATCATAGATGGAGGGAGCTGCAACAACTTGGCTAGCATGGAGATGGTGGAGAAGCTATCTCTCACCACAAGACCACATCCACATCCTTACTACATCCAATGGTTCAACAACAGCGGCAATGTTAAGGTAACACGTACTGTTTGTGTGCATTTTAGTATCTCTACATATGCTGATTATGATGATTGTGATGTGGTACCTATGCAAGCATGTTCCTTATTACATGGTCGACCATGGCAATTTGATAAAAATTCTGTACACCATGGTAGAAACAATCAATATACTCTTGTTCATAAGGATAAAAATATTACTTTGCTTCCTATGACTCCTGATTCCATTTTGAAAGATGATATTAATAGAGCTAATAAAGCAAAACAGGATAAAAATAAGAGTGAAAATCAGATTGTGGCAAAAGAATTTGAGCAACAAATGAAGCCTAATAGTAAACCATCTAGTGTTGCTTCTGAAATTAAATTGAAAAGTGTATGTTTATTTGCCACTAAATCTGATACTGATGAGCTAGATTTCAGCAAATCTGTTTGCTATGCTTTTGTGTGCAAAGAGGCATTATTTTCATTCGAGGACGTGCCTTCCTCTTTTTCTCCTGCTGTCACTAACATTTTGCGGGAGTTATTTGACGTCTTTCCACAAGGCGTGCCACGGATTACCTCCCATTCGAGGATTGAGCATCGATTTACTTAATTCCGGTGAATCATTACCCAACCGTGCACCATACCGTACCAATCCGGAGGAGACGAAGGAGATTATCGTCAAATACAGGAGCTGCTCGACAAAGGTTATATACGTGAATCCCTTAGTCCTTGTGCTGTTCCTATTATTCTAGTGCCGAAAAAGGATGGTACATCACGTGTGTGTGTTGATTGTAGAGGCATTAATAATATTACTATTCGTTATCATCATCCTATTCCTAGGCTAGATGATATGCTTGATGAATTGCGTGGCTCTACAATATTCTCCAAAGTTGATTTGCGTAGTGGATACCATCAAATTCGTATGAAATTGGGAGATGAATGGAAAACAACATTTAAAACTAAGTTTGGATTATATGAGTGGTTAGTCATGCCTTTTGGGTTAACTAATGCACCTAATACTTTCATGAGATTAATGAACGAAGTTTTACGTGCTTTCATTGGACGATTTGTGGTAGTTTACTTTGATGACATATTGATTTATAGCAGATCTTTGGAAGAACATTTGGAACATTTACGTGCTGTTTTTATTGCTCTACGTGATGCACGTTTGTTTGGTAACCTTGGGAAGTGCACCTTTTGCACCGACCGAGTATCTTTTCTTGGCTATGTTGTTACTCCACAGGGAATTGAAGTTGACAAAGCCAAGATTGAAGCTATTGAGAGTTGGCCGCAGCCCAAAACGGTCACACAAGTGAGGATTTTTCTTGGCCTCGCTGGATTCTATAGGCGTTTTGTGAGAGATTTCAGCACCATTGCTGCACCTCTGAACGAGCTTACAAAGGATGTGCCTTTTGTTTGGGGTACCGCACAGGAAGACGCCTTCACGTTATTAAAAGATAAGTTGACACATGCTCCTTTACTCCAACTTCCTGATTTTAATAAGAATTTTGAGCTTGAATGTGATGCAAGTGGAATTGGATTAGGAGGTGTGTTATTACAAGATGGCAAACCTGTTGCATACTTTTCTGAAATATTGAGTGGGCCTAGTCTGAATTATTCTACTTATGATAAAGAATTATATGCTCTTGTTCGGACTTTAGAAACATGGCAACATTATTTATGGCCCAAAGAATTTGTTATACATTCCGATCATGAATCTTTGAAACATATTAAAAGTCAAGCTAAACTGAATCGTAGACATGCTAAATGGGTTGAATTCATTGAGACTTTCCCTTATGTCATTAAACACAAGAAGGGTAAAGAAAATGTTATTGCTGATGCATTGTCTAAATAAGCTATACTATGCTTTCACAACTTGACTTCAAAATATTTGGTTTGGAGACCATCAAAGATCAATATGTGCATGATGCTGATTTTAAAGATGTATTGCAGAATTGTAAAGAAGGAAGAACATGGAACAAGTTCGTCGTTAATGATGGATTTGTGTTCCGTGCTAACAAGCTATGCATACCAGCTAGCTCCGTTCGTCTTTTGTTGTTGCAGGAGGCGCATGGAGGACTAATGGGACACTTTGGCGTGAAGAAGACGGAGGATGTATGATGTAGGGCGGAACCCTACGTGGACGATCTTTCACGTTTGGAGTGGGATCCCTCGAAGAACACGATGAACACGGGGAAGAACAGAGAGAAATCACAAGGGGAAACACTCAAGAACCAATCCGATCACACATCCACTAGACAATCAAACACACAAGATCCACAAGGTACATGAACAACAAAAGGAAAGATACAAGGTAAGGTTCATCTCCGAGAGGAGGTCTTGATGGGGTCCACCCTAGAAGGGGGTCTTGAATCCGCTTGGGGAATCTTCTCCGTAGAGGTCCTGATCTCCGAGGAGAAGTAGCCAAGTGGATGAGCAAAGGCTCTCACACCAAAATATGAGCTAATCCAATGCTGCCCGTACAAGGAGGTGGGGGTGTCCTATTTATAGTCTTAGTGCAAAAAGGGGGTCGAGAGGAAGGGGTACAAGGGCTCCAGCCCACATCAGGCGTCGGACGTCCGGAAGACGTCGGACGTCCGAAGGCTCGGGACGTTCCGGTCGTCCGGACGCGTTCGAACGTCCGTCGATTATTCTCTGTCGCTGGCGTGTCGGTCGTCCGTAGAGGGTCGGTCGTCCGGGGCTTCAGGAGGGTCCGGACGTCCGGAGGCTGTCGGTCGTCCGTAGTTTCTGCTCGGGTGCTTGTCGCCCGGTCGTCCGGTCAGCTCCGGTCGTCCGTAGATTTTGTTCGGGCGACGAAGTTCCGGACGTCCGGTGGTCGATCACCAAGCGCTCATCATCTTGAAGCTCGAAATAGGCACTCTCCAATGTCGCACCGTCTTGTGATTCCTTCAAAAGTAGAAAATAGAACAAATACTTGGAAAAACAAATGTGGTTAGCGTTAGTGCAAAACCAAGCATTCAAGATGTGATTCACCAAACAAGTGTTGTTATCAAGCATAGCATAGGGTGTGACAAAGGATTGTGACATGGCATGTAAGCATATGAATTGAGCAAAATCAAGGTCATCATGGAAACAAGCATGTAAACGTGAGGTAGAGATGCAAATATGTGTGACAAGAGAATAAGCATCTACCTCAAGATCATAGCAATCATGCATAAAGCGCTCGACAAATGGTCGATGGTAGGCATAGGAATCATTCACAACACCAAATAAGATGAGATGTCTAAACACATGGGTCAAGTGCAAGACAATCCAAGCATAATATGCATAGGGTGTAGTGAATATAGTGTGGCACTCAACACAATATAAAGAGCAATTGTTCATCATGTGTGAGGCAATCAAGTGAATCATGTAACAAGCAAAGGGACATGGCATATGTGAAGAAATGATATTGGTGCAACCAACCATATGATAGTAGCAAGTAGTCCGCGAATTGGATGCAACACACAAGGTATATATGTCATGAAGCATGGAAATGTGGGAATCATGGGTGAAAGCAATATCTCGAGTATGCGTGCAAATGGTGCAAGCAACACATGAAGTATGATCCACAATATCCAAGCTCAAGAAGGATGTCACCTTGAAGGTGTGTCCTTGTGCATTCTTCACAATGCCGAAGTGGAAGCAAATGCGGTGTAGAAGCGAGTCGTGGTAGAATGTATGAGGCTCGCTCTCAAGAGCTTGAATGGTCAACTCACGTGAAGTGGAAGTCGACACAAAGTCCAAGTATCCTACACATTCACAAAACAAAACAAAGAATGTATGCGCATGGTAGATGAACTCATCATCCATCATGATGGTTCTCATCTTTTGCACATAACCATTAGAAGCACAAGTGCATGAATAATATGATGCAACAATGGCAATATTCATGGCACTAGGTATATGGTGCAAAGAAGTAAGACAAGCATGCTTCACAAGAATTATGTCAAAATCTCCAAATATATGCGAGAATGCTATGGGGGCAATCTCATGAGCAAGAAGAGAATCATTGTTGCACTCAATACATGGCAAATCTAGCATGAGAGAGGCAACACATAGAGATATATGACAAGAAACAACAACAATCGTGTGCAAAGCATGTAGATGGTTGTCATCAACCGCATGAAATGAGCAAGTATGAGTCATTGGTGATGCAACAAGGCAAGCAAACATAGTAATCAAGTCGTGCAAACTAGTGGAGCGAAGATGCAACACACTAGAATAAATCATGGCAATCATGTCATGTGAGCAAATAATAGGCATAGGGAGTGCACATGACATATCGCAAGCACGAATACAAAGCAAGATGAAAGTATCATCATAGGAATGGTGCACATAATGAACATGGCAAGAACAAGCAATATCTCCACCAAGCTTGCAACTACACATACAAGTACTAGAATCAATCATCATGTGTAATGCAAAGCATGGGTCACAAATGCATGTCAAAGGCATAGGAATGAGCATATGATGCAAAGTGAACATGGCAAGATGGGCATATGATACGTAATGAACAATAACCCATAGCCAAGTGAGGGCCATGTAGAATGAATGCGCGACGTCTATGCGCGAAGAGAGCGGTGGGAAAGACAATCCATGAGATCCCAAATCATCGTTGCTCTCTAGAGCTCGCTTTGTCAACTCGTGGGATTGCGAGTTTGACAAGTATTCATGGGTACCTACACAAAAGGGACACAAACCAAAGAAATTGTGGCGTGGTAAATGTACACATCATCCATCATGATGTGTATGTGCACGTGAGTTAGCACAAGATAAGCATCGCTCAAAGAAATTTGATGCATGGTATAAGAACATGTCATCCATCATGAAAGAATAGTTATTATGTATGACACGATGGGGACACAAATTGAGAATACAAGTATATGGCACATCAATGGCATGTTTGTTCATGGGGGGCATATGGTGCACACAAGTATTGGGATCATGCAATGAATGGGATGAATCAAAATCTTCTAAAATGTATGAGGAAACTATGGGGGTCTCCTCATGAACAACATTGGAAACATCACATGGAGAAAATGGACAACATCCAAAACAATGTATATCCGAAGCTAGGTGGGCATGGCATGGCATATGAGATAAATGATGCAAAGGAAGCATATCAATATCATCACAAGAAAAACAAATGCCAATAACCATGGGCTTGTCATGTATGCCATATGTGCAAATTGGGTTTATTTTAGTGGCATATGCATAGTCACTATGAAGAGATTGCAAATAAGACATATGGTTGATCTCATGCATAGCATATGACAAGTCAAGCGGATTAGCAAACATGATGTGACCTAAAGAATTGTCACAAGAAATCCTATGTAACATGGCATCACAACTAATAAACTCCACATGAGAATCATCGTGCTCATCATAAATGGGCAAATCATCACATGAGGAAATCATCCTAGAATGAAGCATGTCAATAGGGTGATCAACATCATGCAAGCAATCAATGTCAAAATAGTCCACTAGTGGGACGAGAGCATCGCCGTCACCTTTGTTACCTTTGTCATTCCACTCAAGTGGTGTAGGTGAGGTGGGGAGGACCAAATGGTGGTCATCTTCATCTTGATGGAACCATGTGGGGGGTGCATCATAGTCCACCATGGCCATCGTCTTGTCCAAAGGGAGGACGAAGTTGTCGAGGATCGGCGCGTCATCATAAATGGGACCTAGCACCAAATGAGAAGACACAATAGAGGTAGAGGTCAAGTTGTTAGAAATGCAAATGGCCTCACGAGACCTATCAACTATCTCACTCTCTCTATGTGGTGGTTCACTCACTCCCTCAAAATAGGTGCGCTTAAACTCACATATGGTGGAGTCACTCATCTCACTCAAGTGGTGGGGGTTGTGGCTCTCCTCACATGGGATTTGTGGCAACACATCATATATAGGGCTAGTGGTGAAGGCACTCTCACTCTCAATATGGTGGCACATGTCACTCATGTCATCATACGTCGCCGTGGTCGAGGTGAAGTACTCAACCATCTCGTCGTGGTCGCCGTGGATGAAGACCGAAGATGGCACATCATCACTCTCCTCCAGGACCGAAGGGCAAATCCCATGCTCGATCATGTCGTCACCGTCGCCGTGGATGAAGGCCGAAGATGGCACATCATCACTCTCGCCTCCTAAGATGGAAGCATCATCCTTACTCGCCACCTCGTCGCTCGCCTCCAAAGCTTGGTCCTTGAGGGTCTCCGTAGTCGTACTCGTCGCCGCACCATCTTGAAAAAGAGTCAAGGTAGACTCGGCATCATCAATGCCACAAAGAGGGATGGCGGTGAAGTCGCACTTGGGAGCATCGTCATGGAGCTCGTCGGGCTTGGACATCTTGGTGGTACTAGCCTCATGCTCATTCTCATGGAGCTTGGTCATCTCGAAGTGTGCTTGGGGTGGAGAAGCCTTGGCCTTCATGAGTTCTTGTTCCGCCTTGAGAGAACCAATGTAGTAGTCGTCGATGGACTTGTAGTTCTCGAGGAAGATAGTCTTGGAGATGTCGTTGTGCAATCCCATCATGAAGTGAAACTTCATCGAAATGGGGTCGTCCACGCCGGCTCGTCGCAAGGCAATCTTCATCTCCTTGAAGTACGCGTCGATGGACTTGGATCCTTGGATGGTGTTCTCCAATTGGCGTCGAAGTTGTTCCGTGTAGGTTGGAGGCACGAACTCTCGCCGCAAAGCTCTCTTCGTCTTGGGCCAACTCATGTCGTAGTACTCCGAAGGTGTGTGAAGTCACCAAGTAGAGGCGTAGTCATGGAAGTTTCTTGTGGCGCACTTCACTTGATCTTCGGGAGGAACTTGATGTAGCTTGAGGTAGTCGTCCATTAAACGCTCCCACTCGAGATACTCCTCGGGTTCGTGAGTCCCATAGAAAGGAATCGCGTGGTCGATGTTGAGGTCGTAGTAGTACGTGGAAGTCGTGGACTTGAGCTTGGGGAGCTTCTCTTGAGGGTAGTCTTGGGGTGCTTGTTGGCGAAGATGCCGTATGTCCGTAGGCGAAGATGCCTTGAAGTCGCTTGGCGAAGATGCCAAGGGAGATGGTGAAGTCGTTGAGCGGTTGTTGGTGTTGAGCTCATGACCTTCACATTCGTGGTGGTGATGGTGTCGATGCCGATGTGATCTTGCCGGAGATGGTAGCACGGAAGCATGTGCTCTTGAGCGTCTTCTCGAAGATGAGGAAGATCGCTTGTAGGACTTGATGAGGGCTTTGATCTCCTCCATTTGAGCTTGCATCTTGGCGTCGGAGTTGTTGTTCGTGGCATCGAACTCGTCGTTGTTGTTGTAGACCGAAGGTGAAATGCCTTGCCTATCCATCACAAGACTCGAGTAGAGGTGAGTAGGAAATGAGATAAACAATACCAAGTTACCTTTTCCCAAAGTTGAGGATGTATCCCGTTTCACTCAATGTGAGATGAAAGAATAGTGGAATTGGTACTGGACTTGTTCACTCACACCTATCAAGTAAAGCTTATGGTAGAGCTCGGTGAGGATAGTGGCACAAAAATTTGATGCAAAATGTTAGCAAGAGTCAATAATGTTGAAAGAGATTCACAAATTCGCAAGCGAAACAAGTAGACCAATAGCAAAGAATGGCACACGGAAACACACACACGGATAGATAAGTGGGGTCGCGCAACCAAGGAATGAGCTCAAAATGTGGAATCCACCAAAACGCTCGTGTTGCACAACTCAAGAGAGACGCTAGCAGGATTGCTCAATAGGCGGATACGACACTTGTGCACAACCTATAAGATGCAAAATGGATAAACTCTCTATCCCAAGTATGCTATGTATGTATGGTTCCCGGTGTTTCTCACACAATGATCCAAGATGATCAAGTATGATATCATATGATATATTGTGATCCTATGGCTATTGCTTACAAGCTCTTTGCTCTCTCTTTTTCTTTGCTTAAAAGCTTATTCTCTTTTTTTTTCTTCTATGGCCACTTTGCACAATGCACAAACCAAGATAGCAATTGTGTATATGCGGGAACAAACTTGTGACACAAGATATGATACCAATATGATATGGTGTGTATGCAATGGATTGTGTAGATCACTAATGTACACAAGTAACGTGGCCCGACAATACTCAAATGGCTAGTCTCGATAGGCAAGTGACGCAAAATGGGCTAGGGGTTAACAATGCAATTGCAAGGGGAATATACAATGGTGTCGTCGAGGTTACCGCCCTTATGCGATGATGAGTGGCGGTGTTCTTGATGTAGATACCAAGATGATGGAGTCTCGTCCTAAGTAGCGAAACACCTTAGGAAACGGAAAAACCACAACTCAAAATCTCCAAAGGCACAAGTTAAATGGTGGTAGCGGAAAGCGGTGGTGGTTGCACTCAGCAATGCGGAAGTGGAATGATGGGTTATCTTGAGTCAATGTTGTAGTTGCCGTCCCTAAGTAGCCAAACACCTTAGGAGACACAAACCACAACTCAAATAAGCTCAAACAAAATTGGGTTAGGTTGCGGGAGTCGGTGGTGGCTATGCGGATGATATGGTGGGCAAGCCTATGCGGAAGTGGCGGTGGTGGTTGATGAAGAAGCAACCGTCCCTAAGTAGCCGAAACACCTTAGGAGACTCGAATCACAACTCAAACAACCATGAGGAACAAAATTGGTTATGTTGCGGAAGTCGGAGGTGGCTATGCGGATGATATGGTGGAGGGCCTAGGCAAACTTGCCAAATTTTCAAAACTTTGATGGAGTCAAATTGTGTTGGTGGTATTTTTTTGGGAAGGGGGATGTCAAGAGCTTCAAAACGAGCTAAAGAACGTCAAAATTGGAGTTCGGATGAATTAGTTACGGCTGAAACAAGAATCAGCCGAAGTCTAAAACTACAGGTTACGGACGTCCGTAAAAGGTCGGACATCCGTAAATTCAGTTCGGGTTAGGGGTTCCGGTCGTCCGGAAAAGGACGGACGTCCGGTCGTTCCAGGGGCTCCGGACGCCCGTAAAACTCCGGTCGTCCGGTGGGTCGGGGTCAACTCGAAAATTGAGATCCGGGACGCGATTTTGGGCGAAAATTTGGGATTTTGGGGTCAAAATTAGCGGGATTTCGTGGATGAAAGACGGGGAAACTTGGGGAAATGCTAGATCCACAAACCAAGCAAATCCATGGATCAAAATCAACAAAACATCATCACACTAACAAATCACAAAAAAAAATTGGGGCTATTTTTGGTGCGGATTTTCGAAATTGGGGAAGAACACAACAAAATCAAGCTAGAAAACACGGGGTAGGGGCTCCAAAACGTGATCAACGTGGCTCATGATACCAAGATGATGTAGGGCGGAACCCTACGTGGACGATCTTTCACGTTTGGAGTGGGATCCCTCGAAGAACACGATGAACACGGAGAAGAACGGAGAGAAATCACAAGGGAAAACACTCAAGAACCAGTCCGATCACACATCCACTAGACAATCAAACACACAAGATCCACAAGGTACATGAACAACAAAAGGAAAGATACAAGGTAAGGTTCATCTCCGAGAGGAGGTCTTGATGGGGTCCACCCTAGAAGGGGGTCTTGAATCCGCTTGGGGAATCTTCTCCGTAGAGGTCCTGATCTCCGAGGAGAAGTAGCCAAGTGGATGAGCAAAGGCTCTCACACCAAAATATGAGCTAATCCAATGCTGCCCGTACAAGGAGGTGGGGGTGTCCTATTTATAGTCTTAGTGCAAAAAGGGGGTCGAGAGGAAGGGGTACAAGGGCTCCAGCCCACATCAGGCGTCGGACGTCCGGAAGACGTCGGACGTCCGGAGGCTCGGGACGTTCCGATCGTCCGGACGCGTTCGGACGTCCGTCGATTCTTCTCTGTCGCTGGCGTGTCGGTCGTCCGTAGAGGGTCGGTCATCCGGGGCTTCAGGAGGGTCCGGACGTCCGGAGGTTGTCGGTCGTCCGTAGTTTCGGCTCGGGTGCTTGTCGCCCGGTCGTCTGGTCAGCTCCGGTCGTCCGTAGATTTGGTTCGGGCGACGAAGTTCCGGACGTCCGGTGGTAGTCGGACATCCGGCCGCTGGAGAGTGTCAGACGTCCGGAGGCGTCCGGTCGTCCGGCCGCTGGGGACTCCGCAGCTCCGTCTTTTTCCGTCTTCTCTTCCAGGCTTCCCTCGCGGATGGTGTAGGTGTTCCTTGGCGCTTGCACTCCTCCTCGTCGTCCGTGAAGCTCCGGCCATACCTATGCATGCACACGAGTGGAGTGTCAAGTAGTATACCATCCTCGAAGGGGTCAAGTGAGCACGTGTAAAGGAGAAGATTCACCTTTATGTATGAGAAGTAGAGGTCGCACGTGTCACTTGCCAAACGGACTCTTGACATGGTGATGACCGTAGGATGCTCCGCATCAACGTACTTGCTACACATTTCTTTTGGCCAAAGATGAGACGGGATGTTGAGCGTTTTATTGCTCGCTGCACTACATGTCAAAAAGCTAAGTCATGACTCAATCCTCATGGTTTATATATGCCTTTTCCTGTACCTAGTGTTCCTTGGGAGGATATATCTATGGACTTTGTTTTAGGTTTACCTAGAACAAAGAAGGGGAGGGATAGCATATTTGTTGTCGTGGCTAGATTCTCGAAAATGGCACATTTTATACCATGTCATAAAAGCGATGATGCTGTTAATGTTGCTGATTTGTTCTTTCGTGAAATTATTCGCTTGCATGGTGTGCCAAATACTATTGTTTCAGATCATGATACTAAATTTCTTAGCCACTTTTGGAGATGTTTATGGGCTAAGTTGGGGACTAAACTTCCTTTTAGTACTACTTGTCACCCCCAAACTGATGGACAAATTGAAGTAGTCAATAGAACATTGTCTACTATGCTTAGGGATGTTTTGAAGAATAATAAGAAAATGTGGGAGGAATGCTTGCCTCATATTGAATTTTCTTATAATCGTTCATTGCATTCTACTACTAAGATGTGCCCTTTTGAAGTTGTGTATGGTTTCCTACCTCGTGCACCTATTGATTTGTTGCCTCTTCCATCTTCGGAGAAGGTTAATTTTGATGCTAAAGAACGTGCTGAATTGATTTTAAAAATGCATGAGTTAACTAAGGAAAACATTGAGCGTATGAATGCTAAATATAAACTTGCTGGGGATAAGGGTAGAAAACATGTTGTGTTTGCACCTGGAGATCTTGTTTGGTTACATTTGCGTAAGGATAGATTTCCTGATTTGCGCAAATCAAAGCTAATGCCATGTGCTGATGGTCCCTTTAAGGTGTTGGAGAATATAAATGATAATGCATATAAACTTGAGCTGCCTGCAGATTTTGGGGTTAGTCCCACTTTTAACATTGCAGATTTGAAGCCTTATTTGGGTGAGGAAGATGAACTTCCATCGAGGACGACTTCATTTCAAGAAGGGGGGGATGATGAGGACATCAATACCATTGTTACACCCACAGCCCGTGCTGCTATACATACTGGACCAATTACTAGAGCTCGCGCACGCCAACTAAATTACCACGTACTTTCGTTTCTTGGTAATGATTCTAATGTTCATGAGAATATGATGCTGCCTAAATTGGATACATTTGTTTTGCTTACAAATGAAGGGCCTAGCTTGGAGAAGGATGAACATTGGAGCAAGAACAAGCATGGAGATGATGGCATGCACAAGGGGAACAAGAACGGAGTTACAAGTGATGATTTCAGGGCTTTGAAGCCACCATAACGGGTGCATGAAGCCTTGGACGAAGTATACAAGATGCCACTTCATAAATTTTGTCCAGAGGCTATTCTAGGTGCTGCGTCACCTTATTATTGGGCCAGGCCCATGTAATTTCGAAATACATAAGTATAGGCTATTTTTAGAGTCCGTATGTGTGGGGAAACAAGAGATAGGGTTGTTTTCGGACCCCTCCACCAAGGGCCACGAAATTCCCCCCCTCTTCCTCCATATATACAGCCCTTAGGGCACCGTTTAGACTTTGGGTTTTGTTTAGATTAAAGTTCGCCATAGCTGCAACTTCGCGTACTTCGTTTGTGTTCAACGACTAGACAAAGGCGTCACAGAACCCCACCTTGATCAATAAAGCTTTCATCTTATATTTGCAATATCCAGATTGCAATCTCAGTTTCTTGCTTGTTCTTCGTTTGCTCGCAGGAAACAGGCCCTCGTGGTCAGGTTGATCGTGCTCCGGCGTGGTCAATAACCTCTCGGAGTTGGTTTAGCGATTGCTAAGGCGCGACGTCCTCATACGTTCGTAGTCGGATCGTCAAAGTCGATTTCCACCAAAGCGATATCCATCATCTCATCGAAAGACGGGACACCTTTGCCTGAAGGAGTTCACCTCGGTTTCCAAAGCACGTGCTCTTTCTCTTGTCATAGGTCCACGTGGGGCTTGATGTGTCGGTGTAGAGTCCATGGGGATGATGGAAGGATGCTCCACATCATAAATACTAGTTAAATCCTAATCTAGAAATTAGTTAGGGCTGGCCCCACATGTCAGTGACTCGGGGGGGAGTCAAGCTGGGTTAACCCGGGTCAAACTCGCCGGAATTGACCCGTGGCTCGTCGCCGGCGAAGCCAGAGACGGCGGAGGGCTTCGGGTTTCCTGCTCCGACGACCAAAAAGGACGGCGGAGGGCATCTAGGTGAAGCTGGGAGTGCCCCACGTCTTTCTGTGTGATTGGGACGGGCTGAGACGGCCCGAGCTCGCCGGAAGGAAGCTCGCGGTGGTGGTCAGAGTTCGGGCGAGGTTGGGTGATGTAGGGTGGAACCCTATGGGGTCGATCTTTCACATTTGGAGAGGATCCCTACGAGGAACACGAAGAGCGAGCGGGAGAGCACGAGGGAAATCACGAGGAAAACACAAGAGAATCACTCAAACCAACAAGATACAATTACACATGCGCTAGATCGATGAACACAAAGAGAGATACACGATCCATGATCAACAAAGGACGATACAAGAGGTAACCGGGTTCTTCTCCGTGAGGAGGTCTTGATAGGGGCCACCCAAGAGGGGGTCTTGAGCTACGTCACTCCAAAAGGAGGTCTTGATCTACTAGTGGAGTGGATCCGTGGGGCAAGTGTAGCGACCAGACCTCAAACAGTCTGATCTCTGTGCTCAGGTGTCATCCCTGGATCAAGAATAATCGACACCACACAAGACTTGAAGGATTTATAACAGAGTAGCAATCACACACTTATTACATCTAATGTCTCAAAAGAGAACTTATTAATATGAATATGGCTTAAGGCCATCTAATAACGATAACAACGGAAGACTTGGAATATAAGCGAGTCCATCAACTCCAACGGCATCACTGAGTATAGAACCACGACCTAAAAGCACCTTACTAAATCGTCTAAAAATCTGCAACATGAAGCGTCGCGTCGAAAGCAGGTCAACACATGGAATATCTTGGCAATGTAACACATAGAGAGTAATGAAAGAATAAGCCTATACTACATGCATATATGGCTGGTGGAAAGCTCTATGGTTACAGTTTTGCGTAAAGCCAGTTTTTCCCTACTGCAAAGGAATATATTTTATTTAACTATCATGGTGGTTGTTAAACATTGAGAATGGTTGACAGCATCCTCAATCCTAATTAAAGTGATCATCATTAAAACCCAACAATATTAATTTAAAAGTAACATGATGAGATTCACATGATATCCAAGTACTAGATACTCAAAACGTCCATAACCGGGGACACGGCTAACCATGGTTAGCTTATACACTCTGCAGAGGTTTGCGCACTTTTCCCCACAAGACTCGATCACCTCCGTTGGATTTCTCGCACAACATGATGTTTGAGAAACGGATGACGGAGACATAGTCTTTCAGAAGCGCTAGCACCTTACTATGGATAGACCGGTACACCTACTTTCCCTACATCCGCTAGTCTACCCCGTAAGAGTTCGCACGACTTAATCAACTATGCCAGAGCCCATAATGGCTTGTGGCTGCACACGGAAGTTTCTAGTATGAATAATCTCATGATCCCTTTGGGCCTGGGTGGCGGTCCATAAAGAAAAACAACATGCAATCCTGGAATACCCAGGTACCTCAATCCACCCAGATGTGTGTTTAAGTTGCCACCTTAGATAATCCCTTAATTAACAATCTCACATCTATCATGAATACACTCACCCAATCCATGTCTACTAGCATAGCATGGCAATATAAGCAAACGTAGATGTAACTCCCAAAGGTGTGATAATACAACAGGTAATAGGTACTTCCTCAACTACTTCCCATCCCACAATGTAAATTAGATCCTAATCATGCAATGTTTGAGGATTGATCTAATGCAATAAAACTGGGTATTAAAAAAGGTATGATCAAAGTGTTACTTACCTTGCTGATGATCCGCGAAACCTAGAGACTCGAAGTAACAAAGCGGCGACCGGGTATTCTATCGCAGACAAACAAACAAGCATACAATAAGTACTCATCTAATGCACAGGTAAAACTCAAATAAAAGATCTAACCAGAAGGTTCAACTTAAGAACTCTGGTGTGCAAAAAGAATCAAATCAAACGAAGCAACGAAGTCAAACGGCGAAAGAAAACAGCTTCGTCTTACTAATCTGGATCTAAGTCAAATTTTACAGAAGCAAAAACTTGTTTAAGTTGGTTAAACGAATAGAGAGTTTCGAGACGAAACTCCAGGCGCTTGAATCGCCTGATTCCGATAAACGAGCGAAAAGTTATACTAAAACGAAAATCGGATCAGAAATCACGATCAGAAATAATCGCGGAAAAATCCGAGAAAAAGAAAAACGACGAACCGATTAATGAATGAACGTTCGTTAACTGGATCTAATCGACGAATACATTCGTTAAAACGAACGAACGAGCGAACGCTCGCTAATTAACCTAAACCGAAAAAACGATCTAATAAAAAACGGAAACTAAAAAAAACCACGAAAAACCGACGAAAAAACCAAACGTTTTTTTCGAGGAAAACCGGTGGCGCGGAAAACGAGGCACCTCGGGCGGCAGGTCGACGACGGCGGCGGGCGGAGGCTCGGCGAGGCGGCGGCGTCGGATGTGGTGGCGGGCGGGCGGTGTGGCGGCGGCGGGCGGCAGGTAGGGTGGGCTCGAGGCGCGCGGCTAGGGTTTCGCCCGGGGTCAGGCGGCTTATAAAGGCCGATCGGGCCTAGTGTCCTGGTCGGACACGGCCCGTAGGTCGGTTGCGTTTTTTTTAAATATTTCGCACAGAAAAAAAAAACAAAAGAAATACTAAACGGACTCCAAAAATCCTTAAATAAATTTTCCCCGACTTCTAAAATCAAGGCAGACAAGGTGAACATTTATTTGGGGCCTAAATGCAATTTTGAAAAACGCACATTTTTCCTAAATTCAAAAAAAAGGGCGAGAAACTCCAAAATAAAATCTTATTTGATTTTATTATCAAATCCTCAATATTTCTTTATTTTGGGAAAGTCATTTTATTCCCTCTCTCATATTTTTGTAATAGAAATAATTGATGATAAAATAATTAAAATCAAATGATCCTATTCTCAAAATTTGAGAAAACTCAAATATGAAAATAACGAAATCCCCAACTCTCTCCGGGGGTCCTTGAGTTGCGTAGAATTTCTAGGATCAAAACCCAAAGCAAATAAAATATGATATGCATTGATGATCTAATGTATAACATTCCAAATTGAAAACTCTTACAGGGTAGACTAGCAGATGTAGGGGAAAGTAGGTGTACCGGTCTATCCATAGTAAGGTGCTAGCGCTTCTGAAAGACTATGTCTCGGTCATCCGTTTCTCAAACATCATGTAGTGCGAGAAATCCAACGGAGGCAATCGAGTCTTGTGGGGAAAAGTGCGCAAACCTCTGCAGAGTGTATAAACTAATCATGGTTAGCCGTGTCCCCGGTTATGGACATTTTGAGTATCTAGTCCTTGGATATCATGTGAATCTCATCATGTTACTTTTAAATTAATAGTGTTGGGTTTTAATGATGATCACTTTAATTGGGATTGAGGATGCTGTCAACCATTCTCAATGTTTAACAACCACCATGATAGTTAAATAAAATATATTCCTTTGCAGTAGGGAAAAACTGGCTTTACGCAAAACTGTAACCATAGAGCTTTCCACCAGCCATATATGCATGTAGTATAGGCTTATTCTTTCATTACTCTCTATGTGCTACATTGCCAGCATATTCCATGTGCTGGCCCGTTTTCCGGCTGCAACGTTTCATGTTGCAGATTTTTCAGACGACGAGTAAGGTGCTTTTAGGTCGTGGTTCTATCCTAAGTGATGCCGTTGGACTTGATGGACTCGCTTATATTCCAAGTCTTCCGTTGTTATCGTTATTAGATGGCCTTAAGCCATATTTATATTAATAAGTTCTCTTTTGAGACATTCGATGTAATAAGTGTGTGATTGCTACTCTGTTATAAATCCTTCAAGTACTGTGTGGTGTTAGCATTACTGATCCAGGGATGACACCTGATCACAGAGATCAGACTGTTTGAGGTCTGGTCGCTACAAAGATGGTATCAGAGCACACGCCGACTGTAGGACACAGCCACTAAGCTAAAGCCCTAGACTACTCTTCTCCTCATTTCTGACTCCTCATCTTTTCTGTTCTTTTAGGATGGCGGATGCAAGGAACAAGTTCACACAACCGGATGAAGATACACCCTTTGGTTGTCACCCTAAGGAAGTCACTAGATATCTGAACATAGGAGTACCAAGCTTCACCGGGACCTACAACGCCATTTTACCCGAAGAGGAGGGCTGGATGATTCAAGTTCAAATTCGGGAAGGACATTTGCACGATCCACGAGCCCATAGAGTTTTCCTTTGATGCACCAACTTGGAGTCTAGGAAAGAGTATGGCAGCCCACATCGCCATGGGACGTATTGGAGAAGTTTACCACAACGATCTCAAGAATACTATCTACCAGATTTGTGGGCGCCGAGATGAACAATGGGAGATGATCAGCACCAGGAGGGACAGATCAATCGCAGCTTATATCCAGGAATTAAACCAGCACATCCGACGCCAGGAGAACCAGATGTGCGCATGTATGGAGGATGTACAGAAGGCTGTGACCAAGATCAAGGAGCTAGAAGAAGAACTCAAGGCTACACGTGAAGACTATATGGAGGAGATCGTCGCTCTAGTGAGACAGAACGGCGACCTTAAGGAGAAGATTGAAGTATTCATGGGAGGTTCAACACCCAAAAGAGAAGATGACGAATCCACTTGCCCGGATAATTATATCATCATCGACGACACCGACTCAGATCCCGACGATAGTGATGATGACTATGTTGATGAAGTTGGAGCAGATATCACGGAGTCTTCATCGGAGCAGTTTTTCTAGTTGACCACCAGAACAGTAGTAGTGTTCCACCATGTACATAGCATAGTCCACGCACTTATGCGATAGTTCTAGACCTTTTGTATGCTCTTGCTTGATTGAATGAAGTGATTTTGTGTGCATTTGTCTCATGTGCATTTGGGTAGTGTTTTCTCTTTATACCTCATTCTATTCTTAACTCTCGTCTTTTCTATAAACCCTCAGATGCCTCCGAGACGTGACAATGGATTTGCTTTCCACCGGAGCTCACTCGGTTGATCCGGCGGCGAGAATCGCGTTGATGCGATTGCTAGTCCGTAACTGAACAACAACAACAACAACAACAACACCAACAACAACAACAACAACAACAACAACAACAACAACAACAACAACAACAACAACAACAACAACAACAACAACAACAACAACAACCCACCACCACCACCACCTGTTGATCGTTTAACCCGTTTTCTTAGGCTGAATCCATTGGTGTTTTCCAAGAGCACCGAGCCGATAGTGGCGGATGATTGGCTCCGTAAGATAAGGAGGGAGTTGACCACTGCGGGATGTACAGATGGGGAAAAGGTGAAATTTGCCGCACATCAGCTTGAAGGACCCGCAGCAGCATGGTGGGAGAATTTTACAAGACTTACCCTGAGACACCGTCACATGGGATCGATTTGACAAGCTTTCCGTCTGCCCATGTTTCAGCAGGAGCTATGGCCATGAAGAAGCGTGAGTTTCGCAACTTGCGCCAAGGAGGACAGACAGTTGGCGAAGATGTGGATGACTTTAGTAAGCTAGCACGTTCGCGCCGGATAGCGTTACTACGGATGCAGCCTAACGGAGAAGTTTCGGAAGGACTAAATGACGAGCTGAGTATGCGTTGATGGTAGCAAGCTTCAATAACTACCAGGAGTTGGTAGATCGTGCTCTTATGATTGAGGGAAGCAAGCAGCAGATCGAAACCGCAAGAGGAAGTATGGACAGGGAAGTACAATTCGGAGCTCGTGAAGCCCGTCTTACCCCTAAACCGGGAGTTCATTTTCAGCATACCCATGGAGGAGGTAGTTCGCACAACCATAATGGCCCCAAAAATGGTAATGGGAATGGAGGACGCAACGGCCAGAACCGTACCACCCCATCAACCCCAGCCAAGAGAGATCTGAGTCAAGTCACCTGCTTTGAGTGTCAGAAGACCGGATTATGCCAATGAATGTCCTGAAGGCCAGAATGGCAATGGAAGCTCTGGAAAAAAGCCGAACCCTTTCAACAGGGGACAGGTGAACCACGTTAGCGTGGAGGAGGTTGAAGCTCATCCTGATGCAGTAATAGGTAAGTTTTTGGTTAAGTCATTTACTGCACTCGTTCTTTTTTATACTAGTGCATCGCATTCATACATATCAAGGGGATTTGTGGATAAGTATAGCCTGCCCACTAGGATTCTTAAAACACCTATGCTAGTAAGCTCACCAGAAGCGGAGTATATGGCCAGTCAAGGATGTTTTCAAGTGCCATTAAGTATAGGAAGGCATATTTTCCCAACAGATATAATTATTCTGGAATCACAAGGTTTGGACGTGATTCTCGGTATGGATTGGCTGTCGATGTATGGGGGAAACATCGATTGCTTGAGAAGACAATTTTGCTTATGGCCTTGAAGGAAGAAGGATCAAGTATGTATCCCGGCATGCGCCAAATAGGACGCAAGTAAATTCCTTATCAAGAGTTGTGCAGGAGGAAGTACCAGTGGTAAAGGATTTCCCTGACGTATTTCCAGAAGATTTGCCAGGCATGTCACCGGATCGAGATATTGAGTTTTTGATTGAGCTTTTGCCAGGCACATGGCCAATATCAAAGCGACCATACAGGATGCCCGCAAAGGATTTGGAGGAGATTAAGAAGCAGATTAAGGAGTTACTGGATAAAGGTTACATTCGCCCAAGTTCTTCGCCTTGGGGATCACCTGTACTCCTAGTGGAAAATAAGGATGGGTCGTTAAGAATGGTTGTTGATTATCGTGGATTGAACAAAGTAACGATCAAGAACAAGTACCCACTACCGATGATCAATGATCTGTTTGATCGGTTGCAAGGATCTAAAGTGTTTTCCAAGATCGATTTGCGATCAGGATACCATCAGTTGAAGATTCGAGAGCAGGATATACCTAAGACATCATTCACCACATGATGAACAAGGTGTTTATGGAGTTTTTGGATAAGTTCGTCATAGTGTTCATTGATGATATTTTGGTTTACTCGAAGAATGAAGATGAACATAAGGAACATTTGCGATTGGTACTGGAGAAGCTTAGAGAACATCAGTTATATGCCAATTTCAGCAAATGTGAGTTTTGGTTGAAGGAACTAGGGTTCCTCGGACACATTATATCCGGAGAAGGAATAGCGGTTGAACCCACAAAGGTTATCACTGTGACCAATTGGGAAGCACCAACAACAGTTGGAGAGATCCTGAGATTCCTTGGACTCGCAGGATACTACCGGAGATTTATTGAGAATTTCTCCAAGATTGCAAAACCTATGACGGAATTGCTGAAGAAGGATACCAAGTTCATTTGGACTGAGGAGTGTGAGGCTAGTTTCCAGGAGTTGAAGAAACGTTTGGCTACCTCACCAGTGTTAATTCTGCCAGATCAGACTACAGATTATGAGGTGTATTGCGACGCTTCACGTCGAGGACTTGGAGCAGTGCTCACGCAGGAGGGAAGAGTTTTTTCGTATGCTTCACGACAACTGAAACCTCACGAATTGAACTATGCCACACATGATTTGGAATTAGCCGCTGTAGTGCATGCTTTGAAAACATGGAGACATTTTCTTATTGGAAACCATTGTGAGGTGTACACGGATCACAAGAGTTTGAAGTACATTTTCACGCAGAAGGAGTTAAACCTCAAACAAAGGAGATGGTTGGAGCTCATCAAGGATTATGATATGAGATTGCATTACCATCCCGGAAAGGCTAATGTAGTAGCTGACACATTGAACCGTAAGAGCCATGTCAACACACTAATGACGGGAGAAATACCAAAGGAGTTAGTCGAGGATCTTCGTGAGCTATGTTTGGGAATAGTTCCGAGAGGCTATGTAGCAGCATTGGAGATTCAGTCAACTTTGATGGATAGAATCAGAGAAGCTCAGAAGACTGACAAAGAGATTGCCTATAAACGAATATTATGAAGTGGCATCTTGTATATTTCGTCCAAGGCCTCATGCACTCATTAGGGTGGCTTCAAAGTCCTGGAATCATCACTTGTAACTCCGTTCTTGTTCCCCTTGCGCATGCCAACATCTCCATGCTTGAACTTGCTCCAAGGTTCATCTTTCTTGTCCATGGTAGGCCCTTCATTTGTAAGCAAAACAAATGTATCCAATTTAGGCAGCATCATATTCTCATGAACATTGGAATCGTTACCAAGAAACGAAAGTACCGATAATTCAATTGGCGTCATGCGAGCTCTAGTAATTGGTCCGGTATGTATAGCAGCGGGGGCTGTGGGTGTAACAATGGTATTGATGTCCTCATCATCCTCCCTTCTTGAAATGAAGTCGTCCTCGACGGAAGCTCATCTTCCTCACCCAAATAAGGCTTCAAATCTGCAATGTTAAAAGTGGGACTAACCCCAAAATCTGCAGCAGCTCAAGTTTATATGCATTATCATTTATTTTCTCTAACACCTTAAATGGACCATCAAGACGTGGCATTAGCTTTGATTTATGCAAATTAGGAAACCTATCCTCACGCAAATGTAACCAAACAAGATCTCCGGTGCAAAGACAACATGTTTTCTACCCTTATCTCCGACAAGTTTATATTTAGCATTCATACGCTCAATGTTTTCCTTAGTTAACTCATGCATTTTAAAATCAATTCAGCACCTTCTTTAGCATCAAAATTAACCTTCTCGAAGATGGAAGAGGCAACAAATCAATAGGTGCACGAGGTAGGAAGCCATACACAATTTCAAAAGGGCACATCTTAGTAGTAGAATGCAATGAGCGATTATAAGCAAATTCAATATGAGGCAAGCATTCTTCCCACATTTTCTTATTATTCTTCAAAACAGCCCTAAGCATAGTAGACAATGTTCTATTGACTACTTCAGTTTATCCATCGGTTTGGGGTGACAAGTAGTACTAAAAGCAGTTTAGTCCCCAACTTAGCCCATAAACATCTCCAAAAGTGGCTAAGAAATTTAGTATCACGATCTGAAACAATAGTATTTGGTACACCATGCAAGCGAATAATTTCACGAAAGAACAAATCAGCAACATTAACAGCATCATCGCTTTTATGACATGGTATAAAGTGTGCCATTTTCAAGAATCTATCCACGACAACAAATATGCTATCCCTCCCCTTCTTTGTTCGAGGTAAACCTAAAACAAAGTCCATAGATATATCCTCCCAAGGAACACTAGGCACAGGCAAAGGCATATATAAACCATGAGGATTGAGTCATGACTTAGCTTTTTGACATGTAGTGCAGCGAGCAACAAAACGCTCAACATCCCGTCTCATCTTTGGCCAAAAGAAATGTGTAGCAAGTATATCCTCCGTCTTCTTGACGCCAAAGTGTCCCATTAAGCCTCCTCCGTGCGCCTCCTGCAACAACAAAAGACGAACAGAGCTAGCAGGAATGCATAGCTTGTTAGCACGGAACACAAAACCATCATTAATAACGAACTTGTTCCATGTTCTTCCTTCTTTACAATTCTGCATTACATCTTTAAAATCAGCATCATGCACATATTGATCTTTGATGGTCTCCAAACCAAATATTTTGAAGTCAAGTAGTGAAAGCATAGTATAGCGACGAGACAAAGCATCAGCAATAACATTTTCTTTACCCTTCTTGTGTTTAATGACATACGGGAAAGTCTCAATGAATTCAACCCATTTAGCATGTCTACGATTCAGTTTAGCTTGACTTTTAATATGTTTCAAAGATTCATGATCAGAATGTATAACAAATTCTTTGGGCCATAAATAATGTTGCCATGTCTCTAAAGTCCGAACAAGAGCATATAATTCTTTGTCATAAGTAGAATAGTTCAGACTAGGCCCACTCAATTTTTCGTAAAAGTATGCAACAGGTTTGCCATCTTGTAATAACACACCTCCTAATCCAATTCCACTAGCATCGCATTCAAGCTCAAAAGTCTTATTAAAGTCAGGAAGTTGGAGTAAAGGAGCATGTGTCAACTTATCTTTCAATACCGTGAAGGCTTCTTCCTGTGCGGTACCCCAAATAAAAGGCACATCCTTCTATGTAAGCTCATTGAGAGGTGCAGCAATGGTGCTAAAGTCTCTCACAAAACGCCTATAGAAACCAGCGAGTCCAAGAAAACTCCTCACTTGTGTGACCGTTTTGGGCTGCGGCCAACTCTCAATAGCTTCAATCTTGGCTTTATCGACTTCAATTCCCTGTGGAGTAACAACATAGCCAAGAAAAGATACTCGGTCGGTGCAAAAGGTGCACTTCCCAAGGTTACCAAACAAACATGCATCACGTAGAGCATTAAAAACAGCACGTAAATGTTCCAAATGTTCTTCCAAAGATTTGCTATAGATCAGTATATCATCAAAGTAAACTACCACAAATCGTCCAATGAAAGCACGTAAAACTTCGTTCATTAATCTCATGAAAGTACTAGGTGCATTAGTTAACCCAAAAGGCATGACTAACCACTCATATAATCCAAACTTAGTTTTAAATGCTGTTTTCCATTCATCTCCCAATTTCATACGAATTTGATGGTATCCACTACGCAAATCGACTTTGGAGAATATTGTAGAGCCACTCAATTCATCAAGCATATCATCTAGCCTAGGAATAGGATGACGATAACGATAGTAATATTATTAATGCCTCTACAATCAACACACATACGCGACGTACCATCCTTTTTAGGCACTAGTATAATAGGAACAGCACAAGGACTAAGAGATTCGCGTATATAACCTTTGTCGAGCAGCTCCTGTACTTGACGCATAATCTCCTTCATCTCCTCTGGATTGGTACGGCATGGTGCGCGGTTGGGTAGCGATGCACCGGAATTAAGTCAATTTGATGCTCAATCCCTCGAATAGGTGGTAATCCGGTGGCACGTCTTGTGGGAAGGCGTCGTGAACTCCTGCAAAATGTTAGTGACAGCAGGGGCAAAGAGGAAGGCACGTCCTCAAATGAAAATAATGCCTCTTTGCACACAAAAGCATAGCAAACAGATTTGCTAGAATCTAGCTCATCAATATCAGATTTGGTGGCAAATAAACATGCACTTTTCAGTTTAATTTCGAAGCAACATTAGATGGTTTATTATTAGGCTTCATTTGTTGCTTAAATTCTTTTGCCACAATCTGATTTTCACTCTTATTTTTCTCCTGTTTTGCTTTATTAGCTCTATTAATATCATCTTTCAAAATGGAATCAGAGTCATAGGAAGCAAAGTAATATTTTATCCTTGTGAACAAGAGTATACTGATTGTTTCTACCATGGTGTACAGAAATTTTATCAAATTGCCATGGTCTACCAAGTAATAAGGAACATGCTTGCATAGGTACCACATCACAATCAACATAATCAGCATATGTAGAGATACTAAAATACACACGAACAAAGACGTGTTACCTTAACCTTGCCGCTGTTGTTGAACCATTGGATGTAGTAAGGATGTGGATGTGGTCTTGTGGTGAGAGAAAGCTTCTCCACCATATCCATGCTAGCCAAGTTGTTGCAGCTCCCTCCATCTATGATGGACTTGAATAGAACGTTCCTTCACAACTCCCTTTGTATGGAACAAGTTATGCCTCTGATTTTGCTCACTTGTGTAACCTGCACACTCAAAACACGTTGAGCAACTAAACATTCATACTGTCGGCATCTTGCCGCCATGTATTGGGTCTCATGATCGAATCATCTCCACCGTGTTCTTCATGTGTAATAAGAGCCAAAGTCTCTTCATCATAGTCACTAGCGGACTCATACCCACCATCCTCAAGAGCAATCATCACACGCTGAGATTGGCATTCTCTCGCAAAATGTCCTCTTCCCTTACAACGGCGACAAATAATATCACTTGTGTGCCTGTTGACGCCATGGAAGAAGAAGAGCTCTGTGTAGGCCCAGCGGTGTGCTCTTGGCGATAGTGGTGGTTGTGACTGCTTTCTTGTATCACGGTTGGAGGTGGCAGCCGGCGGAGGTGCGGTGTAGTAGAACGTGTGGAAATAGATGATGCACGTGGTGTCCATGATGAAGGTTGACCTGCAGAAAAGTTAGTTCGCGCCAACGCACGTCGATCCTGCACTTCACGTTCAGCTTTACAAGCAAGATGGAATAATCGGTGATATTATTATAATCCTTGTAGTCTAGAAGGGTCTGAATCTCTCTATTTAATCCACCCAGAAAGCGTGCAAGCATAGCTTCATTCTCCTCAACAATACCACATCTAATCAAGCCAGTTTGTAATTCCCGATAATATTCTTCACCGAATTTTTCCTTGTCTTAAGCGCTGCAATTTCTGAAGTAGTTCACGCTGATAATATGGTGGAACCCAACGATACGCATAGCAGTTTTCAAAGCAGCCCAAGTAGCTGGAACAGGATATAATCTACAATGTTCAGACCACCAAACACATGCAAAGCTAGTGAAAGCACAAACAAAGCAGAGGAACACGTCTCTCCTCGGGATATTGTAAACATGTAAATCGTTGTTCAGTTTCTAATTCCCAAGTAAGATATATATCAGGAACATATCTACCCTCAAATGGTGGAATATTCAATTTCAGTTTAGGGAGATGGTCATGATCTCGTACCTGAAGGGGAGCCCGAACATTGCCATTATTTGCATGTGGACGACCTGGTGGTTGTGGTGCTGGTGGTTGCACGTAGTTCTGATGTTGATCAACCTCATCCTCGTAAGCTCTCACATAATCATCCTCCCCCGCCGCAGCAGCAGGAGCCACGAAGTATCAACAAGAGCACCAAAGCAGCTTGGCGGTGAAGAGGGACACGGGAAGCTCGGCGGAGGGCTGTTTAGCGATGTGGAGGTAGTCCTTGTTGTTGTAGAGGTGCGTTAGGTGCCGCCGGTGGTGGTGGTGGTAGACGCAGCGAGCAATTCATTAAACTTGTTATCGAGCTTTGTTTGACGCCTTCTCAATGCCATCTATCTTCTCCATGGCCTCTTCAAATCTATTTAGCACATCTTCCACCTTCCCACTCATCATTTGTTGAAACTTATCATGTAGCGCTTTGTTTGTCATGTTCTCCCGATCCATCCGTCGCTTGTGATCCTGCCATGGTTAGCAACAATAGAAACACACAAGAATATGATTGACAGACTACTAGGAAGTGGTGGTGGTGGTGTGGTGGACGATCACAAATCCGTCAAGCAAATCTCAAAGTCTTACCAGTTCTTACCCAAAGCGGTGATCAAGAACCGATGTAGTCAAAACTCTCAAAGCTTGGATAGAGCGATTACGGGGAGAGTCAAGCATACGATGTAGATGTATGTGGAGCTGGGAAGGCTTATAATATGGTAGCAAAAGGGTCACAATAATCAATTCAGAGATGCAAAGTTGAATAAGCGCTCAACGACAGCAGATCTTGTCTTGGTCCTAGGCTAGACCGTGCTAGAGACGCGAGCCTAGAACACTAACAAAATCACAGCGCTGCACGTAAACAAGGGAAAAGCACACTCTGGAATTTTTTTTCGCTCTATTTTTTTTGCGCTGCTTTTTTTTTTGCTGCTTTTTTTTTGCGAAAAATCACTATAATGGCGAGTGTCTTAAAACTCTTCCTGTGTCAAACCGACAGGATGGGCACGAAATTTTTTTGACCAATTTTTTTTCGATTTGCCGGACCCAAAAACTGAAACGGGTCAAAAAACTTTCTATAACGGCGATCGTCTCAATACGCTTATAAACACCTAAAATAGGATAGCCAAAAAATTATTGACAAACGCGTTTCGGAAAATTTTGGGCCTAAGCGGAGGGTGGTTTCGGACTTTTTTTTTTCGAAACCTACTCCGCAAGGAAACACGAATCGGAAACTAGATGGATCTCGAAAACAAACCTAATGTGAGAAGAACTCGGATTGGTGGTGGATATATGGTGGTGGTATATGGCAGCGGTGGTGATATATGGTAGCGGTGGTGGTATATGGATACGGATTGGTGGTGGTATATGGATACGGATTCAGAGCGGTGGCGGATAAGCAATGGTGGTAGATGGCAAGGCGATGAGGATGGTGCGGCGGCAGCGTGACAACTTATGACCAGAACTCGAAACTCTAAAAGACTAGACTCTAAGACCAGCAACTTGACACGACGATGCAACCGCAAATTCAACAAAGCAAAAACCCTAAAAAGATTATGCAAAAGGCTCTGATTGGTTCGGATATGATGAACTAACCCTAATTTTTTTGTGTGGCTTTTTCGTGGACTTTAGGTATGAAGAACAGACTCGATCTAAACTACGAAAAACTGTAAAATCTCACCGAGCAACCTGGAAATCTGATACCACTTGATAGAGGCAAAGGTGTCCCGATGTTTCGATGAGATGGTGGCTATCGTTTACGTGGGAGTCGACTCTTGACGATCCGACTACTGACGTCGCGAGACGTCGCGCCTTAGCAATCGCTAAACCAACTTCCGAGGGTTATTGACCACGCCGAGCACGATCAACGACCACGAGGGCCTGTTTCCTGCGAGCAAGCGAAGAACAAGCAAGAAACTGAGATTGCAATCTGGATATTGCGAATATAAGATGAAAGCTTTATTGATCAAGGTGGGGTTCGTGGCGCCTTTGTCCGTCGTTGAACACAAGCGAAATGCGTGAAGTTGCAGCTATGGCGAACTTTTAATCTAAACAAAACCCAAGGTCTAAACGGTGCCCTAAGGGCTGTATATATGGAGGAAGAGGGGGGATTTCGTGGCCCTTGGTGGAGGGGTCCGAAATCAACCCTAACTCTTGTTTCCCCACATACGGACTCTAAAACAGCCTATACTTAAGTATTTCGAAATTACATGGGCTGGCCCAATAATAAGGTGACGACACCTAGAATAGCCTATAAACGAATATTATGAAGTGGCATCTTGTATATTTCGTCCAAGGCCTCATGCACTCAGTAGGGTGGCTTCAAAGTCTGGAATCATCACTTGTAACTCCGTTCTTGTTCCCCTTGCATGCCAACATCTCCATGCTTGAACTTGCTCCAAGGTTCATCTTTCTTGTCCATGGTAGGCCCTTCATTTGTAAGCAAAACAAATGTATCCAATTTAGGCAGCATCATATTCTCATGAACATTGGAATCGTTACCAAGAAACGAAAGTACCTGATAATTCAATTGGCGTGCGCGAGCTCTAGTAATTGGTCCAGTATGTATAGCAGCAGGGGCTGTGGGTGTAACAATGGTATTGATGTCCTCATCAGGCTATGTAGCAGCATTGGAGATTCAGTCAACTTAGATGGATAGAATCAGAGAAGCTCAGAAGACTGACAAAGAGATTGCCTCTATAAAGAAGAAAATGAGCGAAGGAAAGCCTAAAGGATTTCGTGAGGATGAGCATGACACCCTATGGTTTGAAGACCGTGTTTATGTGCCCAATGACCCGGAGATCAGGAAGTTGATTCTGCAAGAGGCACATGATTCACCATATTCAATTCACCTAGGAAATACCAAGATGTATTTGGATTTGAAGGATACTTTCTGGTGGACCGGAATGAAGAAAGATATTGCGGAATATGTAGCAGTTTGTGATGTATGTCAGAGAGTAAAGGCAGAGCATCAGAAGCCAATAGGATTGTTACAGCCGTTGCCGATACCCGAATGGAAGTGGGATAAACTAGGCATGGATTTTATCACGGGATTACCCAGGACTCGTTCAGGCTATGACTCGATTTGGGTTATAGTTGATCGGTTGACGAAGGTAGCTCATTTCATCCCGGTAAAGACCACTACACTAGTGCTAAGTTGGCAAAGATATACATGACCAGGATTGTATGTTTACATGGAGTTCGAGGAGTATCGATCGATAGAGGAACCCAATTCACCTCAAAGTTCGGAATCGATTGCATGAAACTTTGGGTACCGAGCTAGAGTTCAACCTGACTTTCCATCCATGCAGCAGATGGATGCACCGAGAGAGTCAATCAGATTTTGGAGGATATAATGAGAGCTTGTGCAATAGATTATGGATCTAGTTGGGACGACAATTTGCCATATGCGGAATTCTCTTACAACAACAGTTATCAATCCAGTTTGAAAATGGCCCCTTTCGAAGCCTTGTACGGAAGGAGGTGTAGGACCCCGTTGTTGTGGGATGAAGTTGGAGACCGCCAGTTGTTTGGACCGGATTTGATTAAGGAATCTGAACGGAAAGTGAAGTTGATTCGCGATAGGCTCAAGGTAGCCCAGTCCAGGCAGAAGAGCTATGCAAATTCTAAACGCAAGGAGACAGTTTACGAAGTCGGAGACCGAGTTTATCTTCGAGTATCTCCACTACGAGGAATTAAGCGTTTTGGAGTTAAGGGAAAGTTAGCGCCACGTTTTGTAGGAACATATCGTGTTTTGGAACGTATGGGAGAAGTGGCCTACAAGTTGGAATTGCTCGAAGGATTGTCAGGAGTTCATGATGTATTCCACGTTTCCCAGTTAAAGAAGTGCCATGCGGAGATGGCTGAAATACCACTAAGAGATACAGTGCCATTGGAAGCGATTCAGTTGAATAATGATTTGACCTATGAGGAGAAACCAGTTAAGATTCTTGAGTTTGCCAGCTGAGTTACCCGCAACAAGGTTATCAAGTTTGCAAAGTTCAGTGGAGCCACCACACCGAGGATGAAGCCACCTAGGAGCGAGAGGAAGATTGGCTAAAGGACCACCCTCACCTATTTTCTAGCCAACCCGAATCTCGAGGGCGAGATTCATCTTAAGGGGGTAGGTTTGTAACATCCCAAATTTTCAATTTGGAATGTTATACATTAGATCATCAATGCATATCATATTTTATTTGCTTTGGGTTTTGATCCTAGAAATTCTCATAACTCAAGGACCCCGGAGAGAGTTGGGGATTTCGTTATTTTCATATTTGAGTTTTCTCAAATTTTGAGAATAGGATCATTTGATTTTAATTATTTTATCATCAATTATTTCTATTACAAAAATATGAGAGAGGGAATAAAATGACTTTCCCAAAATAAAGAAATATTGAGGATTTAATAATAAAATCAAATAAGATTTTATTTTGGAGTTTTTCGCCCTTTTATTTGAATTTAGGAAAAATGTGCGTTTTTCAAAATTGCATTTAGGCCCCATATAAATGTTCACATTGTCCGGCTTGATTTTAGAAGTCGGGGAAAATTTATTTAAGGATTTTTGGAGTCCGTTTAGTATTTCTTTTATTTCTTTTTCTGCGCGAAATATTAAAAAAAACGCAACCGACCTACGGGCCGTGTCCGACCAGGACACTAGGCCCGATCGGCCTTTATAAGCCGCAGCCCAGCCACAGGCGAAACCCTAATCGCCCGCGCCGAGAGCCCGCGCCCGCCGCCCGAAGCCGCCGCCCGCCGACGCGTCGTCGACCCCGCCACGGAGGTGCCTCGTTCCAAGGCCGTAATTTTCTCGAAAAAAACCGTTCGGTTTTTAAATCGTTTTTTTAGTTTCCTTTTTATTAGATCGATTTTTTGGTTTAGGTTAATTAGCGGCGCGTCATTCGTTCGTTCGTTTTAACGAACGATTCGTCGATTAGATCCAGATTAACGAGCGTTCGATTCGTTAATCTGCTCGTCGTTTTCTTTTTCTCGGATTTTTCGCGATTATTTACGATCGCGATTTACGATCCGATTTTCGTTTTAGTATAACTTTTAGCTCGTTTATCGGAATCAGGCGATTCAAGCGCCTGGAGTTTCGTCTCGAAACCCTCTATCCGTTTAACCAACTTAAACAAGTTTTTACTTCTGTAAAATTTGACTTAGATCCAGATTAGTAAGACGAAGTTGTTTTCTTTCGCCGTTTGACTTTCGTTGCTTCGTTTGATTTGATTCTTTTTGCAAACCAGATTTCTTAAGTTGAACCTTCTGGTTAGATCTTTTATTTGAGTTTTACCCGTGCATTAGATGAGTACTTATTGTATGCTTGTTTGTTTGTCTGCGATAGAATACCCGGAGTGCGCCGCCTGTTACTTCGAGTCTCTAGGTTTCGCGGATCATCAGCAAGGCAAGTAACACTTTGATCATACCTTTTCTAATACCCAGTTTTATTGCATTAGATCAATCCTCAAACATTGCATGATTAGGATCTAATTTAAATTGTGGGATGGGAAGTAGTTGAGGTAGTACCTATTACCTGTTGTATTATCAAACCTTTGGGAGTTACATCTATGTTTGCTTATATTGCCATGCTATGCTAGTAGACGTGGATTGGGTGAGTGTCTTCATGACATATGTGAGATTGTTAATTAAGGGATTATCTAAGGTGGCAACTTAAACACACATCTGGGTGGATTGAGGTACCTGGGTATTCCAGGATTGCCTGTTGTTTTTCTTTATGGACCGCCACCCGGGCCCAAAGGGATCATGAGATTATTCATACTAGAAACTTCCGTGTGCAGCGACAAGCCATTATGGGCTCTGGCATAGTTGATTAAGTCGTGCGAACTCTTACAGGGTAGACTAGCAGTTGTAGGGGAAAGTAGGTGTACCGGTCTATCCATAGTAAGGTGCTAGCGCTTCTGAAAGACTATGTCTCGGTCATCTGTTTCTCAATCATCATGCAGTGCGAGAAATCCAACGGAGGCGATCGAGTCTTGTGGGGAAAAGTGCGCAAACCTCTGCATAGTGTATAAACTAATCATGGTTAGTCGTGTCCCCGGTTATGGACGTTTTTGAGTATCTAGTACTTGGATATCATGTGAATCTCATCAGGTTACTTTTAAATTAATATTGTTGGGTTTTAATGATGATCACTTTAATTGGGATTGAGGATGCTGTCAACCATTCTCAATGTTTAACAACCACCATGATAGTTAAATAAAATATATTCCTTTGCGGAGAGGAAAAAGCGGCTTTACGCAAAAGCTGTAACCATAGAGCTTTCCACCAGCCATATATGCATGTAGTATAGGCTTATTCTTTCATTACTCTCTATGTGTTACATTGCCAGCATATTCCATGTGCTGACCTATTTTTGGGCTGCAACGTTTCATGTTGCAGATTTTTCAGACGACGAGTAAGGTGCTTTTAGGTCGTGGTTCTATACTCAGTGATGTCGCTGGAGTTGATGGACTCGCTTATATTCCAAGTCTTCCGCTGTTATCGTTATTTGATGGCCTTAAGCCATATTTATATTAATAAGTTCTCTTTTGAGACATTCGATGTAATAAGTGTGTGATTGCTACTCGTTATAAATCCTTCAAATCTTGTGTGGTGTCGACATTCTTGATCCAGGATGACACACGAGCACGAAGATAAGACTGTTTGAGGTCTGGTCGCTACAGCAAGGCTCACAAATGTGTATCAACTACTTTGCTAACCCTAAACATAGCCCTAGGTACGGAATATATAGTCTTGGGGACGAAGTGGAGGAAGAGGGGCTCGGGTTGGAGATCACAGCCGTCCATCCTGGAGATCCCATGCGCACGGGGTAAGTTGGGCCCGTGCGCTTGGGGTCCGTTGCGACGCCATCACAGCCCATGCGCACGGGTGCTCAGCCAACTCCTGAGTAGCCCGTGGGCACGGGTCTTGGGGCCCGTGCGCACGGGTCACCTGGGACTTCAGCTTTTCTCTCTGTAGCACTCCGTCTTGATCCTTGGGGCCTTGGGGTCCTTCTCCTACTCCTTTGGGGTGTTCCTCACCAGCTTGTGGTCGTCGGTCTTCGTATCTAAGGGCACATAGAGCTCTTTGGTGAGGTAGCAAGTAAGTCCAATGGATATTCATGATATTCTCGAAGAAGAGCGGGTTCACCTTAATTCCGGTAGGTCCGCTTGGGGCTTGATGTGCTATGAAGGTGTATATGGAGATGACCGTAGGATGCTCCGCATCATCTCCTCCCCCTTGGGAAAGATCCGATCTCGGATCGTAAACCGTATCGCCATGTACACGGTAGGCATGGATGTACCATAGGTCGATGTCGTGGAGCTCCTCAACTTGAAGGTCCATACGGTCCATCTCCAATGTCGATCCTCCATCCAATATATGCATCATGTAGACAAGAAGAAGGAAACAACGATGAAAGTATGGCCCATCCAATATGCGTATTTGAAGATGGCTCAAAGGGAAGGAGTTCACCTTGAGGAGTTGCTCAAGAATGATGGAGTTGCGCATCTTGTATGCCTTCACATAACCAATATGTCTCGGGATGGTACCGCCTTGTGAATCCTTCAAAACGAAAGAACATGGCAAACACTCGGAAAAACAAATGAGGTTCGCGGAAATGCAAAACCTAACATTCGTGTGGTAAGATACCCAACAAGTGTATGCATCATGCTCATCATAAGAAAGGACAAGGGAGTATGTCATAGTATGGAGGCATATGATGCGAGAACAACTGAATACAATAGGCTCAATCAAATAAGCATGCTTCCCAAGTAAAGTGTCAAAGTCTCCAAGATGAATAAGCATAGTATGGTTGCACTCAATACAATTGGATATGAAAGAGGCAACTAATGGACACAAGAGACAATGATCAAGATATATCATGTGAGAGGCATGAGCATATATGTCATCAACCAAAGAAAGCAAGTAATAGTGGAACATGGGTGATGCAACATAGCTAGCTATCATAGCGATCAAGTCAAGCATGCTAGTAGTGCGAAGATGCAACATACTAGAAGGAATCATGACAAGCATGTCGTGTGTGCAAATAGTGGGCATGAATAATGCACATGTCATATCACAAGCATGAAAGCAAGATATGAGTAGAACAGCATGAATGTATTGGCGAGAGGCTATATGTAAATAGCAATGGGGCATCATGACTCTCCCAACGCAACAAGAATCAATAGCATGGGTGATGCGGAGCATCCCACGTTCATCCCCATGTACACTCCCACTACTCTCCAAGCCCCAAGTGGACATATGACGAGACCTCGAACAAACGCCATTGGACACAAGGTGAACTCGCTCCTCTCCGAACCTTCACTTCCCACATGTGATACATGGTTACTACCTCAAATATATGTGTTAAGCATGACCAGGAACAAGGAGGAAGACCATGGACAAGACGGCGAGGACACCAAGTACAAGGACCAAGAGAAGAAGTTACCCGAAGCTACAGCCACCGGACGACTGGCCCAGCCCGGACGTCCGGCCCCTGAAAGTCACAACAGCCCAAGGAAACCAGGCCAGCAAATGCTACAGCGGCCGGACGTCCGACCAGGACCGGACGTCCGACGAACTCCAGGCACCGGACGACCGGCCCCCTCCGGACGTCCGACCGAAGCGCACCCGAGCCGAATCTACGGAAGTCCGAAGAGCACCGGACGTCCGGACCTTCCCGAGCCTCCGGACGACCGGAACCCTCCGGACGTCCGACGCCTGTCTGCGCACAGTGTATTGGACCAAGTCCATGTATCCCCCAATTACCCCTTCATGGCCCATGACTATATATATACTCCTCCACCTCCTCCTAGTTAGGGTTAGCGTTGATTTAGCTCATTTTTGATAGAGCTTCGCTCATCCATATCGGATCTCCTCCTCGTGAGAGAACGCGGCCTCTTCGGAGAAGATCCACCATTGATTCAAGACCCCTTTACGGGAAGATCCCTCGTGGATTCAAGACCTCCTCTCGGAGATGAGCTAACGCCACTTGTATCGTCCCTTGTTGACTTTGGATCATGTATCTCCCTTTGTGTTCATCGATCTAGCACATGTGTGATTGATCTTGTTGGTTTGAGTGATTCTCTTGTGTTTTTCCCCGTGATTTCCCTCGTGTTCTTCCGCTCGTTCTTCGTGTTCCTCGTAGTGATCCTCTCCAAACGTGAAAGATCGTCCACATAGGGTTCCGCCCTACATTATCTTGGATCACAGACACGTTGATCACGTTTTTGGAGCCCCTACCCCTCTTTTTCTAGCTTGATTTTGTTGTGTTCTTCCCCAAATTCGAAAATTCCCCACCAAAAATAGCCCCAATTTTTTTTTTGTGATTTGTTAGTGTGATGATGTTTTGTTGATTTTGATCCATCGATTTGCTTGGTTTCGAGTGGATCTAGCATTTCCCCAAGTTTCCCCACTTTTCATCCACAAAATCTCCTCAATTTTGACCCCAAAATCCCAAAATTCCGCCCAAAATCGCGTCCCGGAGCTCAAATCCCGCGTTGACCCCCGACCCACGGAAGTCCGACCTTTACGGACGACCGGAACCCCTAACCCGAAGCGAATTTACGGATTTCTGACTTTCCCGGACGTCCGACGCCCTGGACATCCGACCTTTACGAACGTCCATAACCTGTAGTTTCAGACTTCGGCTGATTGTTGTTTTGTCCATAACTAATTCATCCGAACTCCAATTTTGATGTTCTTTAGCTCTTTTTGAAGCTCTTGACATCCCCTATCCCACAAAAATACCACCAACACCATTTGACTCCGTCAAATTTTCGAAAATTTGGCAAGTTTGCCTAGGCCCTCCACCATATCATCCGCATAGCCACCACCGACTTCCGCAACCTAACCCATTTTACTTGCCATAGCATTAGTGGTTGCTTGAGTAGTGATTCGAGTCTCATAAGGTGTTTCGGCTACTTAGGGACGGTTGCTTCCTCATCAACCACCACCACCTCTTCCGCATAGGCTTGCCCACCATACACTTCCACCACCCCCAACTTAACCAAATTTTGTTTGTGTTGTGAGTTGTGTCTCCTAAGGTGTTTAGGCTACTTAGGGACCGTGCTTGCAACTCCGACACCGTGTATAGTCCACCATCTTACCCTGCACTTCTGCATTGCATACTCCAAAACCACCATTGCATTTCCGCAATCCCTTTGAGCTTCCGCAACCACCACCGCATTCCGCTACCACCATTTGACATTTGTCATTTGAGATTTTGAGTTCGCGGTTTTTTCGTTTCCTAAGGTGTTTCGGCAACTTAGGGACGAGTCTCCATCTTCTTGGTATCTACATCAAGAACACCGCCACTCATCATCGCAAAGGACGGCAACCTCGGCGACACCATTGTATATTCCCCTTGCAAATTGCATTGATAACCCCTAGCCCATTTTGCGTTACTTGCCTATCGAGACTAGCCATTTGAGTATTGCCGGCAATGTCACTTGTGCCCATTAGTGATCATTGATCTACACCATCCATTGCATACATACCATATCATATTGGTATCATATCATCCACTGTGTCACAATATCGTTCCCGCATATACACAATAGCTATCTTGGTTTGTGCATTGTGCAAAGTGGCCATAAAAAAAGAGAATAAAGCTTTTAAGCAAAAGAGAGAGAGAAAAGAAGCTTGTAAGCAATAGCCATAGCATCATACCACATTGCATATAAGATTGTCATATCCGATCATCTTGGATCATCTTGAGGAACACCGAGAACCATGCATACATAGCATACTTGGGATAGAAAGTTTATCCATTTTGCATCTTATAGGTTGTGCACAAGTATCGTATCCGCCTATTGAGAAATCGTGCTAGCGTCTCTCTTGAGTTGTGCAACACGAGCGTTTTGGTGGATTCCACATTTTGAGCTCATTCCTTGGTTGCACGGCCCCATTTATCTATCAGTGTGTGTGTTTCCGCGTGCCATTCTTTGCTGTTGGTCTACTTGTTTCTCTTGCGAATTTGTGAATCTCTTTCAACATTATTGACTCTTGTTAACATTTTTGCATAAAATTTTTGTGCCACTATCCTCACCGAGCTCCACCATAAGCCTTACTTGTGTAGGTGTGAGAAACCGACAAGAATTGGTACCAATTGTGTTATTTCCTTGTTACACATTTGAGTGATCATTGATCCATCTTCAACACCGGTCAAGGTACATTTGGTCAAGTTATTCTCTTTCCCCCACTCATATTTGCTCGAGTCTTGTGATGGATAGGCAAGGCATTTCCTCTCCGGTCTTCGACAACGACGACGGCGTGAACAACTACATCACCAAAGCGTCAATCTTCGATCTACAACGACAAATGCAAGGCGCACAATCAAGATTGCGAGAGCGCATCGAGAACCTCTCCATCGACATCCATCTCTCCGAAGCAAAAAAAAGGGACTACATCGACAAGAAGCTTTCCGCACATAAAGAGGAGCAAGATGCAAGGATGGAGGAGATTAGAGCCTTGATCAAGTCTTCTTCCCCTTCGTCATCTTCAAGGCGGCGACGTTCAAGACACAAGTCTTCGGAGCGCCCAAGCGATGCAAGCGCAAGTCGTCCACGTCCTCATCTCCATGGCGACCATCATCACGTTTGTGATCCACATCGTCATGAAGGGCAAGTCACCTCCAAGCATCATGTGCACGACGACGACGAACGACATCTACTACGAGCTCAAGCACGACAATGACATCATCATCATGAAGATGCTCCACAAGCGCAAGTGCACAAGTCCCAACAAGCCCTACTTCACGCCAAGTCCAAGCTTCATGAGCACAAAAGAAGACCGCGAGACGACCACCACAAAGACGACGCTACGACTACATCAACCACTTCGGCCTCTTCGCCAAGTGTTCTCAAGGCATCTTTGCCTTTGTACGTAAGACATCTTCTCCTACTTCCCATGTGTACGCCTACATCGACTTCATCAAGTCCAAGGCGACTACCTATGAGCAAGGGCGACACTTCCATCTTTAGAAGCCCCCCAAGGAAGATGGCCGAGCATGCGAAACTCCCTTCGGTCATGGAGACGAGCTACGAGGTGCCACATCATATGGGCCTCCCACACCAAGACGGTGACAAGAAGGTCGAGCAAGGGCCATCCCCTTCGACCACGGCGATAGGAATTGAGCATGGAGACATTTGCACCAACATCTCTCCGACACCCACATATCATGAGATGACCCAAGTTCCATGTGAGGAGAGCCACCACCACATAAGTGACATGAGTGACTCCACCATATGTGACATTGAGAGCATTTCCTATGAGAGGATGAGTGTGACCACCACTAGCCCCACACTTGAGAGCATGCCACACATACTATGTGAGGTTGAGAGCCATTTGAGTGACTCCACCAACCATATGAGTGAGAGCATCCTTGAGGGAGTGAGTGAGCCACAACACTTAGTGAGTGAGGTAGTTTACACGGCATGTGAGGCCACCATGATTTCTAACGACTTAACCTCTACTCCTAGTGTGTTTTCTTCTTTGGTGCTAGGTCTCCTACATGACGACATGCCTATCCTCGACGAGTCCATCCCTCAAAAGGGAAAACCGATGGCCATGATGGACAATGATGAACCCCCCCACATGGTACCATCAAGTTGCAACGTCACCTACAACACATGAGGGACGCTCCAAAGGTAACATAGGTGACAATGTTTCTCTTGTCCCACTAGTGGACTATATTACCAATGATTGCTTGCATGATGTTGATCCACCTATTCCCATGCTTCATGCTAGTGCGACTTCTTCATGTCATGACTTACCTATTTATGATGAATATGATGATGAGAATGTTGAGTTGCCTAGTTGTGATGCTATGCTTCATAGGATATCTTGTGAAAATTCTATTGGTCACTTCATGTTTGACAATCCATTGAACTTGTCAAATGCTATGAGTGAGATCTCCCATATAGCCTCATTTCAATCTTAACATAGTAATTATGCATGCCCCATTAAAATAAATCCCATTTGCACTTATGGCATAGATGACGAGATGATGGTCATTGGCTTTTGTTTCTCATGTGATGATATTGCCATGCTTCCTTTACATGATTTGCGCAATTCATCTACTATGTCATGCCATGATCACATTGTTCCAAATATGCTTTGTTTTGAATGTTGCCAATATTCTCCATGTGATGTTGCTACTCATGCTCATGAGGAGACCCCCATAGTTTCCTCATACATATTCGGAGATTTTGATTCATCCCATCTTTTGCATGATTTCCATGATTGCTTGCAACATATGCATTCCATGAATAACAATGCTCTAGATATTGCTCATGATGCATTACACAATTTGAGTCCCCATTATGCTATACATAACAACAAACCTATCATGATGGATGACATATTTCTATATCACGCATCTCATTTATTTGAGCATTGGATATTTTGTGCTAACCGACACATGCACGTATGCATCATGATGGATGATGCGTACATCTACCACGCACACACAATCTTCCCTTTGTCTTTGTTTTGTGTAGGTACTCATGTATACTCGTCAACCTCCCAATCCCAAGAGTTGACGAAACGAGCTCCTGAGCGCACTGATGTTTTCGGATCCCGTGGACTATCCTTACCACCGTTCTCTTCGTGCAAGGACTACGCGCACCTCTTCTACTTGGCTCTCACACGGCTATGGGCTATATACCATTTGTCCCCTTATGCTCATTTTACCGTGTTCACTTTACTTGCTTCTATGCCTTTGCCATGCAATTGTGACCCTTGCTTGCATCTACCCATGATTGACCCTATGTGTATTTGCATGCTTGGTGGAGATCCTTGTTGCTATTGCCATGTTTATCATGTGCCCCATGCTATCGATGCTTGTTGTGTTGGGAGAGTCATGATGTCCCATTGCTATTTACATATGGTCTCTCGCCAATACATTGATACTATTTGCCTCACATTTTGCTTTCATGTTTGTGCTATGTCATGTGATTTACTCATGCCCACTATTTGCACACATGACATGATTGCCATGATTCCCTCTAGTATGTTGCATCTTCGCACTACTAGCTTGCTTGACTTGATCGCTATGATTGCTTGCTATGTTGCATCACCCATGTTCCACTATTACTCGCTTTCTTGGGTTGATGACATATATGTTCATGCCTCTCACATGATATATCTTGTTCATTGTCGATTGCCTCCAATTGTTGCATCTATGCTTATTGATCTTGGAGACTTTGGCACTTTACTTGTGATGCATGCTTGTTTGATTGAGCCTATTGTATTTGGTTGTTCTCCCATCATATGCCTCCATACTATGAAATGCTCCCTTGTTCTTTCTTATGAGGAGCATGATGCATACACTTGTTGGGTATCTTACCACACGAATGTTAGGTTTTGCATTTACGCTAACCTCATTTGTTTTTCCGAGTGTTTGTCATGTTCGTTCATTTTGAAGGATTCACAAGGCGATACCGTCATGAGACATATTGGTTATGTGAAGGCATACAAGATGTGCAACTCCATCATCCTTGAGAAACTCCTAAAGGTGACCTCCTTCCCTTTGAGCCATCCTCAAATACGCATATTGGATGGGCCATTCTTTCATTGTTGTTTCCTTCTTGTTGTCTACATGATACATCTATTGGATGGAGGACCGGCATTGGAGATGGACCCTATGGACCTTCAAGTTGAGGAGTGCTCGGACTTAGTGGATTCACCAACGGACCACCATTTCCACCACGACATTGAGCTATGGTACAACACCACACATAACAAATTTGCATCTTATACATGGATTGACCCACATTATGATTGCCTTGTTGCATCTTCAATTTCAATGTCATCCATGATATATGAGCTCGTGCATTTTCTTAGCAAATTTGTTGTGATATTTCTTGCTGGCATATTCATACATCGTGATCATATTTCCTATCATCAATTGCATGATAACATAATCATATTGAGCATCCATTACCATATTCATGCTATTGATGAACTGTCTCTCTATGACATCATTTTGCACAATGGTAGAATTTGTCGCTTTGTGCACCATGCTTTTGTTCTCATGAATGCTTTGCATCTCATTCTAGATCATCTCTGTCGGTGTCAAAACCGGCGGATCTCGGGTAGGGGGTCCCGAACTGTGCGTCTAGGCGGATGGTAACTGGAGACAAGGGACATGATGTTTTTACCCAGGTTCGGGCCCTCTCGATGGAGGTAAAACCCTACTCCTGCTTGATTAATATTGATGATATGGGTAGTACAAGAGTATATCTACCACGAGATCAGAGAGGCTAAACCCTAGAAGCTAGCCTATGGTATGATTGTTGTTCGTCCTACGGACTAGGACCCTCCGGTTTATATAGGCACCGAACAGGGTTAGGGTTACACAGAGTTGGGTACAATGGTAGGATATCTACATATCTGTATCGCCAAGCTTGCCTTCCACGCCAAGGAAAGTCCCATCCGGACACGGGACGAAGTCTTCAATCTTGTATCTTCATAGTCCAGGAGTCCAGCCAAAGGTCATAGTCCGGCTATCCGGACACCCCCTAATCCAGAACTCCCTTAGTAGCCCCTGAACAGGCTTCAATGACGATTTAGTCCGCGCAAGATATTGTCTTCGCATTGCAAGGCAGGTTCCTCCTCTGAATTCTTCATAGAAGATTTTGAACACAAGGATAGTGTCCGCTCTGCAAAATAAGTTCCACATACCACCGTAGAGAGAATACTATTTACACAAACTCATTCTCCGACGATTCCGCAGCGTGACATCACACCAGCCAAGCCTTTATTGAATCGTTTTCCTTGTCCCACCTTAGCGCTTAGCGAGGTAGTTTCCTTGGCACGTCTTGTCAAAGCAGAGATCGTGTCCCCTTATTCCGGGATTCTCATCAATACGGGCGTGGGTAACCCAACCTCGCCATTGATTACGGCGCTTGGGAGATAAGCGAGTTTTATCAGGCTGGTGGGGACGCATAGCTTTGTCCGTCCATATAAGGATCCACTTTTTCACACACGCCTTCTTCCTCCTTTGCTCATCCATCTCCGCGCACTTGAGCTCTAGCGCCCAAGTCCGCACATCCCACCTCAACCTTCTCCAACTATGTCTGGAGCGGGAGGCAAGTGGATGGCCTCCTCCATCACGGAGGGGCACATCAAAAAGCTGCGCAAGGCCGGATACTTGTCCGACGACATCGCGCATCGGCTCCCCGACAAGGGGCAGCTCATCCCCACCCCCAAGCCCCATGAGAGGGTGGTGTTCCTCCCCCACTTCCTCCGCGGACTAGGTTTTCCACTTCACCCATTTGTCCGGGGGCTCATGTTCTACTACGCCCTAGATTTCCATGATCGGCCCCGAATTTCATCCTCAACATCTCGGCGCTCATCGTCAGGTGTAGGCCTTCCTCTGCATCCAGCCCCACTTCGCTTATGGCTGAAGACCTTCAATGTCAAGCGAAGGTAGTGGGTGGCCGCCAAGCGGAGTGCGGAGGTGCCATGGTGGGCAAGATGGCCAACGCCCTATGGCTCGAGGGCTCCTTCGTGGAGACCATAAAGGGGTGGCAATCGGGTGGTTCTACATCACCGAGCAGCGACTCTAAATGGGCAGCGCCCCGATTCGATCTGGCTTCCCTACACGGCTCACATCATGGAAAGAGACGGGCTGACATGGGGTAATTCGAATAGCTGACCGGACTCCAAACTGCGTCAAAACCTGGTGGACAAGAAGCTCAAGCTTGTCAACGTAGTCCAGTTATGCTCATCCGCCGGATCCTCCCATGCCAAGAACGGGCCTTCAGCTTGTGGGAGTTTGATCCGCACAGCACCAAACCTTGAGCCGGCTCTTGACACTACGCACGAAGATACCTAGAAGGTGCTGTTCAAGGGTGCGAGGCTCCGTGATCTGCTATCAAGATCGCGGATTCAGCTCATGCATCAAGCCAGCGAGGTAAGCTATTTTACCCTTTACGGGACTCTTTTTCATAGTTTGACTCTATGCGGGATCTAAAACTCCCTCACCTTTGACAGATCTGGAGAAGACGTCCGGACAGGTTGATTGTCCGGCTCCCTTGCCAGAAGACCCAGCAGACGCCCGATTGACGGGGCTGCTGGTTCCGGCACCTTACGTGGTGCCGGAGAAGAAGGCCAAGAAGAAGGCCACGGGAACTCGAAGGAGTTCCCGGCGCCAGGTGTTGTCGGACACATCGTCCAATGACTCCGAGGCGGACTCCTCCCGCGAAGACGAGGAGGAGGAAAAAGAGGCCTCTCCCCCAGCGAGGGGAGAGAAGAAAAGGAAGGCCGCCCCAACTGGGGAGGCCGGAGGGTCCAAGAAGGGAAGGACCCTTCCTCCGGACTACACCACCAACGCCGACGACGGCGAAGAGGAGTGGCCACCGAGGACCAAGCCCCTGGCGAAATTGTAAGTGTCCGGACACCAGAATAACTCATGGCGTTCCATTTGTCGCACAGCATCTTCTAACGCCGAATATAACCATGCAACCCGCCCAAGGATGGGCTCGACGCTCCGACGAGCGGCTCCCTGGATTCGTCGGATGTGAATAGCACCTCACTTCCGACCGATGTGAATAGCACCTCACTTCTGACCGCCTCGTCTCCTCCCGCCGCGGATGACGCTGAGGTGGAGTCCCAAAAGGGGCCCAGCCAGGAGGAGGTGGCCCTGGAGGCGCCGCAAGGCGACCTCCCGGACTCCGGGCGCAAAGGGGATAAAACCCCAAAGGGCTTTAAGTCCGCCCTGTGCGGACTCGTCTCGAACCTTAAGTGGTTCCGAGTCCGGCAGCGACCCCTTCGTAAGAAGGGCAAGATCGCGACGCCGGTGACCTCCGCCCAACGGAGGCACCGGATAATTTGATGGAGGCGCTTAACGGCGCTTCCATCGACGAGGAGCACCGCACTGTTATGAGTGTGGTGATCCAGAAAGTTCAGTCCGCCAAGAGCGGGCTGACTAAAGCCTGTGCCAGCCTTCTAACAGGCTTTGAGGTATGTATTTAAGATATGTAAAAATATTACCGCATAGAAAGTAGCCCCTGATGCTCAGTTTGGTGTTCGGAAAGAAAAAGTTGAACTGAGGATCTAAAAGATATACGCAGGAATCTAACATAAGTATGTCAATATGGGAATGCAGGCTGCGCACTTGACCTCTGCCAAGACCTTGTTGTGGAGGTTGATGCATTGAAGCGAGCCTCGGCGGTCCGAGAACGAGCTCGGCCTTGCCAAAAAGCAGCTCGAGGACAAGGAAGGTAAGTAATACCTTATGGGAGTATTTAAAAGATGTGGTTGCAAAAAATGACAGAAATAACGTGAATCTCGCGGGGCCACGAACGAGGTGGCGACCACAAGGAAGCGGTGTCAAGGCCGAAAGCAATGCGGCCGTGGAGCGCACTCAAGGAGAGAAGCAGGAGGCGCGGGTGGCGGGGGTGGAAAGAGCTCCAGGCTCTCATGGAAAAACACGAGTCTGAGCGTGACTCAAAGACTCGAGAGTTCGAGCTCGCCTCGGCCCTTGAGAGCGCCTAAAGCCGCTAAGGCGAAGCCCAAAAGCCCTCCAGAAATTGAGGCGATGAAGAAGATAGCGGCGGGTAAGGCATTCTTTATGCAAAGCAAGCATGTGAAAGTGAATTATCTATTACTTACCCGAATCCGGAGCTCTCCAGAGCATTCGCAGATCTGCCCCACAAGCAGTGTCCGATGCTGCCGATTCTCCGAGCCGAGGAGGAAGCTCGACGGAGAAGATGTTCGGTCTCAAGATCTTTGAGGCGGACACCAGTGTTCTTAAGCGACCAGTTGAAGCAGCTGGTCGAGCTCCATAAGGTGGCCGAACAGGCCATGAAGGGCCTCATAGTTCGGTTGTGGCCTAAGGAAGCCATGCCTGGGAGCTACTTCGGGCTGGTGAGGCGGCTGGTGGACGCATGTCCATGGGTTGAAGTCGTCAAGCGCTCCGTCTGCATCGGAGGTGCCCGTAGGGCCCTTGCCCGTGCTAAGGTGCACTGGGGCAAGATCGACGCTGAGAAGTTTGTGACGGACGGACCACCACCGGGCAAGGAGCATCGCAAGCCTGAAATGTATTATAAGGGCGTCCTGAAGGGTGCCCGCCTTATAGCGGGTGAATGCTCCAAAGATGTAAGTTTTTTAGTAGACTCACATTTGTTATCCTGTACGCTGAAAACTTGTTCATATGCGCTAAGCAACACTTTTGAATTGAAAATATTACCTTCTGTGCGGCCGTTTATTAAATTTGAGAGATGGCAAGTCGTTGGCTTCACCCCCATGCCACGAAAGTTTGGGGTGTTGGGATAAACTTGAGCGCTCTTGTTCCCATTCTTGGGTCCTTCGAGGGAGGCGCCAACGCAACGAACAAGGCAACCGGACTATAATGCTTGAACACTCTCACTTAGCCATAGAATTCTATAATTTTAAATTTCGTGAAGCCCCGGTATTCGAAGACCGATTTGGGCGCTATCAACGCCTAGGCCGGACAATGCCGACTCCTCGCTCTAAGCGGCATAAGTCTTTAGGGACTCGAAAACCTCTCGAACAGCGACCGGCTCTCGCCCTATCATGACGGTCAGTTTTAGCTTTCTCCACTGAGGTGCTTAACCCAGCTCAACCGGGGCACAATCACAGTGGTTCTCCCAACGCTAGCTTAGCCGATATAACGGAACATAAGGTACCAAAACATGGGAGCCGGGCAAACCCAACTATTGACCCAAGACATGATTCGGAGCCGATGCATATAATGCTATAAGTTCGGGGTGCCGCACTTGTGAAAGTGTTCGGACTTATCACACCATATTGTGGGGTACTTAAGCCCCTGGTGTATTGCCCGTACCAAAGTGTACGGTTGCACAATGTCATAACTGAACATATATATAGAAAAAAGGAATTCAATAATAGGCAGAAGCTATGTATTGTTTATTCAAAAGGGCTGCGAAGAGCGAATGATACAAATAGTGTGATAAGCAAGGGACGGACTTTTAACACGCCCCCTCCGAGGGTAAGCTGCAGGATGGTATGTAAAACAGGTATACTGCTCGTAATAGAGACCACCGACACTCGACGTAGCTTTCGCTTCCACGGCTGTTGCATCGTGTGTTCGGCGATTCTACTACGGACAGGGCTTCGTGAGAACGGAGTCCTGAAAGTAAAAAAGAAAGAAGAAAAGAAAAGAATGACACAATCGGGAGCCCCTAGTGCGGTTGAGCCGCATTCTGGGCATGCCATGGTCGTGCCCCTCCCCCTATGCCCATGGTATTTCCAGAGCGTAATTATGTACGCGTAGTACTGGTTTCGCAATTTCGCGAGAGCTGGGGTTTGGGCTGCATTGCTATGCGTGCTCGAAAAGTGCCAGGCGGTCTTGTTGTAGGTTACTCCGGGCGCTCTTGACGATGTCCGGACGTTTAATAGCCAGACTCGAGAATTGCCTTAAGAGCCTGCTTTGTACTACCGCCGCGAGGGCCGCCGTATGCTCCTCTGTTCGGAGAGAGCGTTCGGTGTTTCCATTGACAGTAATGACTCCTCGAGGACCTGGCATCTTGAGCTTGAGATATGCGTAGTGTGGCACCACATTGAAATTTGCAAATGCGGTTCATCCGAACAGTGCGTGATAGCTGCTGCGGAATGGGACTATGTTGAAGATTAACTCCTCGCTTCGGAAGTTATCCGGGGATCCGAAGACCACTTCAAGTGTAACTGAGCCTGTACAGTTGGCCTCTACACCTGGTATGACGCCTTTAAAGGTCGTCTTCGTGGGTTTAATCCTTGATGGGTCTATGCCCATTTTGCACTGTATCCTAATAAAGCAGGTTCAAATTGCTGCCGCCGTCCATTAGGACTCTAGTGAGGTGAAATCCGTCAATGATTGGGTCTAGAACCACGCGCGAATCCGCCATGGCGGATGCTAGTGGGTGGTCCTTCGATCAAAAGTGATCGGGCAGGAAGACCACGGGTTGAACTTTGGGGCGATGGCTCCATCGCATATACGTCCCTTAGTGCATGCTTCCGCTCCCTTTTGGGTATGTGGGTTGCGATATCATGTTCACCGTCCGCACTTGTGGGGGAAGCCCTTCATCCTCTATTGTTCGGGCGGCCGGGCTCCTCCTCGTCATCGCTATGCAGCCCATTGTCATTGTTTTCGCATTTAACTTGTCTCGCTGCTTGAACACCCAACAATCCCTGTTGGTGTGGTTGGCTGGTTTTCGGGGTGCCGTGTATCCGCACGAGCGATCGAGTATTCGGTCCAAATTGACGGGCCCGAGTATTTCTTTTAAATGGCTTTTTCCACGACCGGTTTAGAGCCTCGAATCGGCATTGGCTGCCATATCCTCAAAGATTATCACCGCACGCGGCGCTTGTGCTTGTTGCGACGCGACCTGCCATTATTGTCCTTGGTATCCGAATTACCAGGGCTCTTGGTCATGTTGTTACTACGAGCTAGCCAGCTGTCCTCTCCCGCGCAAAAGCGGGTCATGAGTGTTGTGAGGGCTGCCATGGATTTCGCTTTTCCTGTCCTAGGTGCGGGCAAGCCACTCGTCATGGATGTTGTGTTTGAAGGCTGCAAGGGCCTCTGCATCCGGACAGTCGACAATTTGATTTTTCTTGGTTAGGAACCGTGTCCAGAATTGTCTGGCCGATTCCTCTGGCTGCTGAATTATGTGGCTTAGGTCATCGGCGTCTTGTGGATGCACATATGTGCCCTGGAAATTGTCGAGGAATGCGGCTTCCAGGTCTTCCCAACAACCAATTGACTCTACTGGCAAGCTATTAAGCCAATGCTGGACTAGTCCTTTAAGCTTGAGTGGGAGGTATTTGATGGTGTTTAGATCATCACCGCGGGCCATGTGGATGTGAAGGAGATAGTCCTCGATCCAAACCGCAGGATCTGTTGTGCCATCGTATGATTCAATGTTTACGAGTTTAATACCGTCAGGGATTTGATGATCCATCACTTCATCTCTGAAGCATAGTGTGTGTGCGGCGCCTCTGTATTTATTATATCACGACGCAGCTCAAATGAGCTTTGTTCATCGTGTTCGGCCCGGCGGAGTTGGCATATCCAGCGTGACGGTTATCGGCACGGGTCGTTGGGTGCCCACGCGATCCGTTAGATCCATCTTGTTTGCCTTGCCTTGTCCTCCAATATATCTCGCAGGTCCGGCGATTTCCCGCCGCCTTGGTATTTTTTGAGCGGCGCCGGGTGCGGCTTGAGTTGAGGGCCGAGAGGCCTCTTCGTCGCGACCACGAGGTGGCGGTCAGCCGTATCATGCGCGCTGGTGATGTAGGTTTGGGTGCTTCCTCCTCTAATCGGGTAGCAGCGTGCGTTTTGGGTAGCTCTTGGAGGGGCGCTCGAGTTCATACTCTTCGGCCGCAAGGACTTCAGTCCATCTGTCATCTAGCAAGTCTTGGTCAGCTCTAAGCTGTGGCTGCTTTTTCTTGAGGCTGCTTGCCGTGGCCATAAGCCTGCGTTTGAAACGCTCTTGTTTGACGGGATCCTCGGGCATGACGAATTCGTCGTCGTCGAGGCTTGCCTCATCTTCGGAGGAAGGCATGTAATTATCGTCCTCCACCTCTCTTTCTGCCGCTCTCTCATGAGGGCTGGCTTCTCCATCCTCCTGCGCTGAATCCTGCTTGAGGGGGTTGTCTTCGGCACTATCCGTGGTGTTATTGTCTCCCGTGCCGGAAACACCGCTTTTGCTGTGGCGGGATTTAGAGCGGCGCCGCTGACGCCGGCGCTTAGGTTGTTTCTTGGAGGGGTCATCCTCCGCTGTTCCATCGCCATTCCCATCTTTTGGGATGTCCACCATGTATATGTCGTATGACAAGGTGGCCTTCCAGTGCCCTGTGGGCGCTGGTTCTTGGTCGTCTCCTGCATCGTCGTCCATACCGTCGATGTCTTCGGAGTCGAAGTCGAGCATGCCGGTTAAATAATCGACAGTGCTACGAAGTGGGTAGTGGGTGGGCTTTGAATTTCTTCGTCGTCCGCATCCCAACCTTCCTGACCATAATCCGGCCAGGGCTCTCCTGATAGAGAGAGACTTTGGTGAATTCAGGATGTCGCCAAAGGGCGAGTGCTGAAAGATGTCCGCGGCAGTGAATTCCATGATCGGCACCCAATCGGATTTGATTGGCGGGGCCGCGGAAGGCTCGGAGTCTGGAGAGGAGTCCGGCACCTTGGAGTCACGAGCTTCGCAAAGGACAGGGTAGGTGTACTGCTCAATCGTCATAGAGATCGCAGCCCCCGAGGCGGTGTCCAGCCACCCGCCCTCGATCGGGCGATCGGCTCCGAGCTAAAGGTCGGAGCGACACTGTGCGCCTCCAGGACACTATTCGGGCGGCAGAGCTAGATCATGCCCTCGTGATGGTCTGGCGGGCGCTTGGCTGTGTCTCGAACCCGTCAAGATCAAGTCTCCGCGGACGTCGGCCGTAGTTCAAACTTCCAAATCTGACCTGGTGGCTGGGGCGTAGCTTTCAATCTGCTCCAGATGGCTGCTTAATTCGCCCGCGATGCAAAGCCGCCGAACACGAAGATCCGTCTGGGTGAAAAGTCTCACCCGGAGTGCATCGTTGTTGATGATCGGAGGAGCCATCGGGCCTAAAGATGACGCATACGTAGGAACTCT